>JAGFZM010005256.1:0-19120 GCA_017657215.1 Limnothrissa miodon | reverse complement strand
ACACTGCTTTCCAAACTGAGGTCCGGAGAACCCCAGGGGACTGCAGCTCAAGATCAGGGATTCCTTGACAAACTTTGCTACAAAATAGCGTGACGTCGGAACGATTAAATAGATATAAGCCTGAATGGTTAAAATTGTGTTTTGATTATGAGAAGTCCTTAAAAATGTTTTATTTTCTGTTCCATGAGGAGTCCCCCTGTCCAGTGAAGATTGAGAACCCCTGGTCCATACGCCTTAATGAGGAACTTATTGAGTAATATGGCCCTCCATTCCCCCAGACCAGTGCATAATCAGGACCAAGTCCTTTGTGATACCAAAACAGTTTACGAGCATTGACAAAAAAAATCCCATGAGACAATACAACTTAGCTAAGTATCAGAGACAAAAACTCATTAAGTAAAATATATATACATTGCCGTACCTTTTAAAAAATAAATTTTATGTACATCAACGTGATGCTTAAATGGGGAAATCTGTAACCCCCTGGAAATAAAATGATAGAAGCCTTGCTTCTTAGACAAAGCTGTGCCAAACAGCTGAACTGACTTAAATAACCAGCTCAAATACTTCCCAGATTAAAAAAAATAATAATTTGGATCCATGGGATTATATATCATTGCTAGGGACAGACTCCAGATGTGGGAGTACTGAACACCATTGATTATTGTACCATTCATTAGTGTGGAATACAAGTGTAGTAGTGTGACCCTAACAGAAATGGTATGGCTGTGGTCTCTCATGACAACATCAGTGCTTCGTCAAAAGTGCTCGTCAGAAACAGAACGCTGTGCCCGACCAATCAGCTGATTGCTATTCACTAAATCCAGGGGACCCGAACGCCTCCCTCACTCGCCACTGTACATCAGCTGCAATAATGCTACATTATCCTACACAATACCGTGCTCGCTAAAGCCTTCCTGAACATCAATAGATCACTCCCTACCCACCCCCACTCCCACCCACTCCCCTACCCCTTCACTAGGTTTACGGACAGCAGGACTTTGTTTCATTCACTTAGATCCTTTTAATCCTCCAGTGTCATCCGCTGAGTGGCGTCCACGGTGGGCTACGGTTTCCTATGGTCGATACTCAATGAGCTCCTCTGTTTGGGCTTCAGTGCTAAATCTGCCTACAGACTGGGGCTGTTGCAGTACGGGACCCTGAGTAAAAAAAAAAGTGCTCGTCTCTGCGGGTCTGGAGGCCCCTCTCCTCATCACCTTCTGCCACTTGGGCTCCCTCTGAGTTCCCAGTGGCGCCCCCTCTCTGCCCTCTGGGCTGCTGAGATGGGCTGTTTGCGGTGGCGGGGGCTCCAGATTAGGCTAAACGCTGCAGATTAGCGGCCGACGCTGAGCTGTGCTCACTGCTGAGCGGTGTTAGCCTACTAACCTCTGACCTCCCCCGCATCAACCCAGCCCGACACTAAACCAGAGAAGGGGGGGGGGGGGCTGCAGAAAGATGGAGAGTGTATAAGAGACTGAGATGTGCACATCTGTGCAAGCATTTAAAAGGACCCATAAATCCCCATTTAACACTGACACAGAGTTGTGTGTAAAAAGAAAAGTCTCCTAATTGAACCTAATTGAATTGAGTTTCCTGTCAATTCACCAGACCTCCACACATGAGTGAAACTAATAAAATACAAAGAAAAAGTAAAACAAAATGCTAAAACAGAAATGTAAAACTATACAGCAATATTCACCTGCCATAAATAATGATGCACATATTCATATGTTCACAAGGGGGGGTGGGGGTAGGGGGTGGAGTAATAGTGGTTGCAGGGGACAGTAGCAGTGAAAGTAGTAAGGTCAGTAGTTGCAGTCGACGGCCATTTTAGTAGGAAGGGCAGGAGGTAGGGGGTGGCGGATGGGACAACTGGTAGGAGAAGAGGACTGTGGGTACTGTAGTACTCAGTAGTTTTGGCAGAAGAAGGTGAGGTAGGCCATGTCACAAATTTGTGGACGGCGGCTAATTTTTTTTTTCAGACTGGCAGGATACTTTGCAGTAGTAGGACAGTTGTCTCGCATCACTCGAGTTCTTGCATCGTCACACGGACGAGTTCTCTCTCTCGCTCTCTCTCTCTCCGGAGGTCGCTTAGATTTTGACGTCCTCCTCCACGCTCAGCTGGGCCAGGGTCTTTTTGATGCGCAGGGCCGTGAGACGTGCCGCCCCGTTGGCGTACCAACATTCGCGCATGATCTTCCCCATCACACGCAGCGCCTGGGAGAGACAGGAGGGCTGTTAGTACGACCTGATAAGACGATGCCACGGACGCAACGGGCCAACAGAGATGAGTCTGGGGTAGTGATGGCCACATTGAACCATTTTGCAACTCATCTGCTGAAAAGCTTCAAAGCTTCAACAAAGCTTCATCTTGCCATCACTAGTCTGGAGTATGGGAGTGCAGTGAGAGGGTGTGTGCCTAAAGTACAGGCAACATGAATGCCTGTTTACTGTTGTTTACACAGGGCTACTACAAATGCACTGGTACTCAATAAGGTTTATGCACCCCAACAGAGCACACGTCTCATCCATGGGTTTTAAGGTGGGCCAACCCGTGTGAAACATAGCCTCTCCTAGTGATGTGAGACAAGTGGTGTGAAGTTTGTGCTCAGATTCGGTGAGCAGACGCAAATGTTCTTTGCGACTGTTGTTTGTTTACGTTCTCTGTTTACAGTTGAAAGTGGTGACAGTGATGGTGGTGTTTGAATGTGGCCTGCCTCATCGCTCTACCAGTTGTTATAATAATAATAATAATAATAATAATAATAATAATAATAATAATAAAAATAATGAAGGTGATGGTGGAGTTTGTATGTGGCATACCTCATAGCTCTGCCACCAATTGGGAATGTTGGGTCGTAACCGCTGGTCACACACCACCTTCCTCATGTCCTCTATGGAGGGGTCAGAGGGCACCAGGTCATAGTAGGGCAGCTGATATTCCTCGTGAATACCTACAAACACACACACACACACACACACGATACATGCCAGAAAACAAAGCACATATAGAGTGGTTAGATATTTTGCATATATTTCTTCAGACATTTTTGTCCTTTTTTGGAACAGTATGATTAAGTAAGCAAGCATACAAAAACATTTCACAACAAAAACATTAATACAACATTATTTTAAACAATATTGAGAATTTATCAGTGGAGAAAACTCTCTCTCTCTCTCTCTCTTTCTGTTTTTTTTTCCCGCCTATGCTCAGAGCCACGGGATCCCATACAATCCTGACGTGTGATGGGATGTGTTTAGTCTATACACACTCCAGGGGGTTCTCTGGGAGCTGTCTAACACACAGATATATACACACTCACACACACACACACACACAGGCTCCTAACTGGGCACCTTACCTCCTGCGTTGCATCTCCGAGCGATCTCCCAGTACACCAGCCCCAGCGCATAGATATCGGCACACTTGAATGAGTCAAAGTGACGCATGTTGATGCTCTCATCCAACACCTCTGGGGCCATGTACCTGACACACACACACACACACACACAAGGGACACACAATGGTCAACCCACATGCACAAGAATGCCACACTTTCATTTGACCTCATATTGCTTCAATAACAGCTCATAGAGATGATAGAGTTAATCAGAGATGATCTGTCAGCTCGCTCTCATCATGTAAAACAGATGATCATCCCTATTATCATTAAAAAAAGATGATTAATAACTTTCAGTTATTACCCTGGACCTATAGCACAACACACAGTCATCTCTCCTCCTGGTATCATCTACTTAAGACCCAGTTAAAGATTTCCAAAAGAAACTATGTTTCCATCTTATAAACGAGACTGCCATCACATTTAACTCAGGAATGCAGATCACTCTACTCCTCAAATGCCCCAGACGGTGGTTGACCCAGGAAAGTACAGCCAGAGAAACTATCTTTGGTACAGTTTACTCCTGTAGGACAATCATGTTGGTAAGAGTGCCACTAGTTGGGTACCTCTTGGTGCCCACCCGTTGGTTGGGCGCGATGTCAATGGTGTCTGTGATGGACTCGTGACGCACAGCCAGACCCAGGTCGGCTATGGCACAGGTGCCATTCTTTTTGACCAGAATGTTCTTGGACTTCAGATCACGGTGAGCAATGCCAGGCTTGCCTACAGAACAAAGACATGGTAGGTGGATTTTAGACAACTTTTAGACAAAAGAAATTTGTGGAGTTATTATTGGCAGCATGTGTCCAAACCAAGGCAATCCTTGATTTAAAATGTCAAACATAGATATAAAATTAATTTGATGAAAACACGCCTTCAACCAGGGTTTTTTTCCAGAGCTTTATAAGCTGTCCCACTTGACAACAAACACCTCCCACCTTGACTACATCCCACAAAAGTTTAATTAATACTATAAAATAATGGTACATGGTATGTGCGTTTTATTTATTTCATTTTTTAAATGTTTTTTTTTTTTTTTTTTTTACTGCACAACATAAGCTTTCCAAATGATAGTCCCTAGTCTCTGACATCAACTATCCACCTTGACTTCTATTCTGTGGACAACACTGTGAATTGCCCATGTACAAAATGCCTGTGCATGCTGTGGCCATTTGGAGAGGGGGGGCTTTACTTACCCTGTGTGCCCAGGATCTCCATGTGCAGGTGAGCCAGCCCACTGGCTGCAGACAGGGCCAGCTTGATCATGCCCTCAATGGTGATGGAGTAGCGGTTCAGGTAGTCGAACAGAGAGCCGTGCTCATGGTAGTCCGACACCAGCCACAGCTGAGTCCAGGTGCCATTGTCTGGGGTCAGGAGACACCCAGCAACATTCATACATATTTGTGGGTATCACTTTATTTTAAGGTTCAAATGTTTGCCACCAATATATACCTAGTTAATGTATTACTGTAATTTGTAAATAAATGGTTAACAAATGGTTAACAAATGGTTAACGTTGCCTAAAACATGCCTTACAAGTCACTTATACAGACATTAAGTATGTATTAGTGGCTAACATGTGAACCTTAAAATAAAGTGTTACCTTTTTTGCATACAAACACAGATGCAAGTACAGGTTTTATGATTTTTATACATTGTGTTTATTACATTTTATAATTAAAAATACAAAGAATTACATTTATGATACCTGAAAACAAGAAAAATAAAACAGGAGTTGCTAAATTGCTGCCAGGTAAGACCACAAATTAAATACATCCCTTAATTCCAAACATGAATGAATACTTTGGATTTCATCTGGTAAATAACATTCTTCCAGAACTACAGCTGAAGAATTGTAATTTGGGAATTGTCTTTGGGAGTCACTGACCAAATGGAATAACTCCCTATCTGCGGACCCAAAGTCTTTGGACTTCTCTTTCAAAATCTGTGGTCTGACTCACCCTTATTGTCCGCGGCGATGAAACCCAGGATGTTCTCGTGGCGGAGCATGATGGTCTGGTAGATCTCGGCCTCGCGGAACCAAGAGCGCTCCTCACGGGATGAGAAGATCTTCACGGCCACGTCGCCACCCCTCCAGCGTCCCCGCCATACCTCCCCGAAACGGCCCTTGCCGATGATCTCCTGCAGCACAATGGTCCGCGCCACTGTCCTCTGCACAAACAGCGGCAGGCCTGCAAGACAGAGATAGGACATTTAGCAGAAATATAAAACAGCGGCAGGCCTGCAAGACAGAGGAAGGACGTTTATAAAAAAAACATTAGAGTGTGTCTGCGATGCACAGAGCACTGGGTTCCTGTGTGGTCGGGGGGGGGGGGGGTCAAAGGTCAAATGTGAAGCCACCAAACATATGAGGTGTCGGATTGGGTGCTTTCTTGATTTCTTCATACTATACTTGTTGCATAAGGAAATATGTATTTGCATAAGGAAGGTATGTATTTGTTGCATAAGTAATAATAATAATAATCAGAATCAGAAGAATCAGAAATAACTGTTGTTATTTCATGTCTGAAGTCTATCGAGTGTGTGAACAGGCACTGGGTCTCCCCCTACTGGAGAGTGCTGGCTTCCTGTGGAGTCAATGAGGACAATCTGGAGGTCAAAGGTGAAATTGCCATATCTCACACTGAAGAGGGGTGTCGGTCCAAAATGTTTATGAGGCAATTAAAAGAGTAAAGTAAGAATGTACAATATCTTAAATAAATAACCGGAGTAAGTCTACTGAATGTGACATGGCTAGGTAACAGATAAGATAATTCAATGCCTGGTGAAACTTTATATTACAGTGCTCTTGTTTCCACTGTATCTATTACATGTGGTGCTGTGAAATAAACTGTGTGCCAAAGTGTAATGCAGTCGAAGATATGTTTTTAAAAAATAACCCTCTACTCCACCTGCAATAGGAAAGGCTTGTTGCCAGGGAACAGAAACAGGTATTTCTAATCACTTGGTTGCACACAGTGTATTGCCATGTTAGTAGCAGATATTCCATTATGGAATGTCCACTGTGATACCATGGTATCGCATAATGCAGCAGGGTTTGTTACGATCTAATTGTAACTGAAGATTGAAAAATGAACTGAAGCACTATCCCCTAGCACTATGCTCCTTAAGGTTTCTGCTAATGTAGCTTGATTGTTATACTCGTTTTGTAAGTCGCTTTGGATAAAAGTGTCTGCTAAATGCATAAATGTAAATGTAAATGTCAATGTAACTGCAACCCTACTGTACCCATGGCACTGCAATACCCCATATTAACAAAAGGCTTTTCTTTAAGATAACTTTGCACAGTCAAGCACTGTCTCTTCCCTCGGGTGCGACAGCCAGACTTACCGGAGCCCGAGCCGGACGTGGAGAGGTCGTAGATGAGGTCCTGCAGGGTCTTGTCCTTGGCTAGGTAGAGGTGCTCGGTGCTGGGGTCCTCCACGTCCAGGCGGTGCCGGTGGCCGTAGGCCCTCTGGTGGTGCTGGAACAGGAAGCGAGCCAGCAGCAGCACCACGCACAGCAGGAAGACCGGCCCCGCCACCGCCGCCGCCACCTCCACCGGACCCCAGCCCTCCGTGTAGTTCAGCGCAGGCCACGCCGTCACTGCACACACACACACACACACACATAAGGGACAGAGGCAACAGTTTAGAGGCAATGCATTAAGTTGGTGGTATAGTTCATATCTTACTATTGCTTCTTCAGCCTATTACCTTGCACTTGCATATATACAGTATGTGAGGAGTTGATAAGAAGATAAAAGTTCTATGTAGACAGCAGACAGTATAACTTAACATAACTGTGACCCCGCATCTATACCTGATACATTACAAAATCATTAGGGCAAGTCATAGTACATTTCGAAAAGTTGATTTGATGTTTTTTTTTTAGAATGTTTACTACACTGCCACGTCTATTGTAGCCGGTGATAGTGGCTGAGTTATGGCAGCCAGTTACAATGATAATATGGCAGATGTGTTTGTGATGTATCCGGTGTGGCCTCTGTTTTTCACAAGTAAGTGAGATTCAGCAAATCCTCTTGCGTCGCACTTGGTCAATGTCCACCCCCTTGGTCAACCGCCCCCCCCCCAGAACTGTGTCTCAGCCACCCGCCGCCACCTGTCGCTAGCCACCACGTCTGTCGCTAGCCATGACGAAGACCTGCCTCAACCACTCACCTGGGTGCACCTTGAGGTCCATGCTGTTGCAGAAATCTGTGTAGCAGCAGTGGGTGTTGAGGAAGCCCTCGGCGCTCAGGCAGTAGAAGGGCTGTCCCGGCGGCATCAGCTGGTCGCGGGGGATGCAGTTGCGCACGCGCTGCTCCACCTTGTCGATCACCGAGGTGGAGGCCATGCACGCGCCGTCCGTCTGGCACTGGTAGCCCTGCTTCTCGCAGCTGGCAATGGTGCAGTTACACAGCAGGCCTGTGAGGGGCAGCGGGCGAGGGAGACAGCCAGGGAGGAATACAAATGATTTCATTAGGCTGCATAATGAGGCCTTCTGGCTGGAGGACCTAAAATACCTCCACATTTGAATATCTCATGCTGGAAATACCTAAAAAATACATGATGATATTCGAATAATGATGCCATTTTATAATTGGTGGCATTTTATATGTAGCTTGAAGAACATGAACAATGCACACATTAAAACAAATGTGGCTAAACCACTACAGCCTGGTAAGATTGACAGGACAGCTCTAAAGGGGCAACGCACCCAAACTATGTATATATTTCTGCCACCAGGTGGCGCATTTGCAGCAGCAGGGAAGAAAAACAAGCCCTGAATCACAGCCCGCTAAAGCAATGCATTTTTAACAAGGTCGTATTTCCCCGGCCCTTATCAGATTCAGGGTCATTTCATGCTTTTACCCCATAATAGACAGGCGAGTGCACCTGTTCCCCCTGCAAGGACTGCTTTAAATGATGAACAAGAGCTCCGCGGCACAGCTTATTACTCTCCGGCAATGCTTATGTTTATACACATACACGGTAATTCTCGACACAAACACAGATCAGGGCCCCGTGACCTTCGCTCTGAACCGTGACATGTGAACGCTAAGCACTGTTCCATTCTGATAGCAAACATAATTTATTGCCGACTTGGAAGCCGTGTGTGCGTGGTGTATGTCTGGGAGCGCTGATCAGGCTCCTAGGAATGTGGGTTCACTCTAAACCATTCCTAAAACCATTACTATGGACTTTAAACTCCGTTTTCCGCTTTTCTCCACCACAAAGTAAACCCCAAAAAATATGGTCACCGGATGCAAGCGTGTATTTTATTTGTTACACAGCAACACTGGAAAATCTCTTCCAGCGTAAAGAAAAGTTGGAACAGCGTGTGTGTTGTTGTCTTCTGTTTCCAAGGCGTCCGGTGCATGACCTTTAGGTCTCTTTGGGCCACTTTGTGTTGGCGGCTGATGGAAACACCATAAAATCCAAAAAGAGTCCGGCGCCGATGCCACGCTGATAACGTGGTGGCAGAGAGCTTGTGGACAGAGGGGAAATGAGTGTCGTGGAAAGAGATGGAGGAGTAGACTACTCATGTTTGTGAGGAGTGGTCTGGCTTCATATGCATGCGCGCACACACACACACACACACACACAGTCGTGGCGTCTGGCAGGTTTCGTAATGTGTACATGCACTTACTTTTCTAATTCACTTACATCAAATCAAATTAACACACTCACAAACACACACACACAGGCACCTTTTTCTCTCTCTGCTTCCAACACTAAAAACAACAATCTCTGTATGTAAGGTCGCCTTCAATGCAAGATGCTGTCCAACAAAGGCCTTCCCACTTTTATCCTTTCACAACCACACACACTCACACACACATAGATGCCTTACTGAGGTCACATCACTCCTTTTCTCTGGGGTGCTCTGTCTCTACCACAAACCTCTCTCTCTTTCTCTCTCTCTCTCTCTATCTATCACAAACCTCTTTCTCTTTCCCTCTCTCTGTCACAAACCTCTAACTCTCTTACACACATAACCTCTCTCTCTCTCTCTCCACCACAAATCTTCAGTTCCTACAACCTGTGACTTGGTTATGATCCGATGGCAAATGAGTGGCCTAATAGAAGGGAGCAGGTCTCCAGTTACCGCGGCGACGTTACACCCTGGAGGGAAACAGCACCAAGGTCAGATCTGCACTACTGCCATTAGCCCACTAAAGCCATAAAAGCCTTTTTGTTTCATCAAATCCCATCGCCCTTCTGAATTAAAACACACACTCACACAACCACACACACACACACAAATGTCACCCCCACCCCGTATCCCTCCTGCAGTGTTTCAGTGGGTCATTAAGTCCTGACTAAGCTTTTACTTCAGCCCATCACTCGTTCGGCGGGTGACGTTCTTTTCGAGCTCAACCCTTGTTGTTTGTTGGAAAAGGAGAATGAGAAGGAGAGAAAGAAAAGAAAGAGAGGGAAAGAGAGAAAGGGAGAGTAGGGGAGAGAGGTTGTTTGCTGCCTTTTTACTATTTTCAGACAGACAGGCAGGCAGACAGACAGACGTCAACCAAACAGTAATAACATTTGCCATTAGCAGTGTCTAGATGCAGGGGTTTGAGGGGTAGATAGAGAGGCTGGAGGGTTTTTTGTTGCTGCTGCAGTAGTCTGAATAGCACAAGGGGGGGGGGGGGGGAACAGAGAAAAACCATCTGCCACACTTTAAACGGATCAGTGCAGAGATATGTCTGGAGCTTCTATTAAGGAACATTATTATATATTCTACCCTGTCCAGACTTAAAGACTGCTCAACTTATTTGTGCCTGTGTGTGTGTGTGTGTGTGTGCATGTTAGGCTGTGTGGTATGTACAGACACACAATGAAAAAAGAACACACATTGTAAATGTATTGCTTGCCCGCACAAACACACACACACACACACACACACCCAGGACCCACCCACACGAGGACAACAACAACAATTGCGCCATGCACACAAGGAAGAGCTCCATCCAGTGAGCTTTTGATAGGAACGGCCAAATCCTCTTGACTTCAGGGGATTGGTGGAT
Source organism: Limnothrissa miodon (assembly GCA_017657215.1). Taxonomy (NCBI): domain Eukaryota; kingdom Metazoa; phylum Chordata; class Actinopteri; order Clupeiformes; family Clupeidae; genus Limnothrissa; species Limnothrissa miodon. The sequence goes on along the minus strand of JAGFZM010005256.1, from coordinate 8,689 downwards.
GTAGGGGTGTTTGGCCTGGATTGGAGGTGGGGGGGGGGGGGGCTCTGGCCCACTGTGACGGGTAGCAGTTGTACAACTACAGGGGGCTGGTGGCGTGTCAGTGTGTGTGTGTGTGTGTGTGTGTGAGGGGTGGCAGGAGGGGGGACTCAGAACTGAAGGGGATGGAGGTAGTTTGAATGTAAGCTCTTTCCAAGCCTGATACCCCACTGGTTTGACTGGGCTGGGAATAGGGTTGAGCGAGGGGCTGGGGAAGAGGATAGCTCCAGGATTTTGGGGGTGGATGAAGTTCATGTAACTGGTCTTGGTCTCTGTGTGTGTGTGTGTGTGTGTGTGTGTGTATGTGTGCGTGTGCGTGTGTGTAGGAGGGGTCGGGTGGGGGATACATGGGGTGTAAATAGTTGGAGGGACCAGCTGTTACAGATTGTAAACCCAAGTCTAGACAGTGACTGAGACACAGGACCATAGCACTATACCAGACAAAGACATCTTCATTGCAGGAGCAAAAAAAAATAAAAAATGGTGTCTGTTTCCTCAATATAAAAAAAAACAGTGACATCAGCTTTAGAAAGCACTTTTGTTGGCACCTCACATAACTTTGAAAGTTATGTTCTATTTAAATAATATACTTATATTACTGTGCAGTATAGCATATAGTAGTGTTGCTGCCTACATATAGATTACCTATTTATATATCACCTATTTGACTCAACATAAGGTGTTTACTTATGGTGACACATACTGTATGCATTGATAACATATCATAACTAGTCAAGCTTCCATGTTTTATCAATAACACAAAATGTGTTGTGCATGTGTAGTGTGTGTGTGTGTGTGTGTTGAGACCAAGCAGTGTGACTCCGTGCTGGTCCAGTTACAGTGGCTAGTGTGGAACCTGACACCGCCATCATAACCGGAAGAGGGTGCTTGCACGGTACGCAATAAATCATTAATTACAACTGTGGACAGACTGGACAGGATGCCTGCTGACTTCACCCGCTTCATTGACGCTTTGCTGGATGGCACACAGGCCACAGGAACACACAAGCATCGCACAGGGCGGAGGACTTCAGTCCCCACTCCATCACCAGCTTGTGTTTGTTAGTCAGTTAGAGAAAGAGAGAAAGAACAAGAAAGGGAGAGAAAATAAGAGAAAAAAATAGAAAGAAAAAAATGAGAAGAATGAGAGAGAAAGACAGTTGGAAAGGTTGACATAGAGAGATAGAAAGAGAGACATAGAGAGAGAGAGAAAAAGATAGAGAGAGAGAGAGGGAGATGGAGAGGAAGTGTAGGGGATTACATAAGTTGATTGGTGTGAATCCAGTGAATCGACACAGCATTCATTCAGATACTTTCAAGGCCACGGGCTATACATGAGCACAGGACATGTTGCAATGACCTGGTGATGACAACACGGCGACAGTATTTGAGCAGCACAGCACAGCGACATGAGTGTGAGTGAGCGCTAACACAAAAGTGACTCAGCGGCGCATACATTAGGCTTCCATACACTTCCATGCATGCGCACATGACCGTAAACTGCTCCTTTTCGCACGGGAGCAGATTCATACAAAGGTCACCTCTCGCTCCCTTATCAATTTTTCAAATGGCTCCTGACATTTCAGAAGGCTAGGCCCAGTCCTATCCTGTCCTGTCAGTGGGAGACTGGTTTTAACACCTCTGATGACTGGCTTGGAAGTCATCAACAAAATCGTTGCCTGCGTGTCAAATGGTGGATTGCGCCACCTCCCAATATCGTTTCCTGAACAGACACAGAAATGGCCGATACGTTTGTCGTTCATATGCAATTAACGAGGCATTACGCCTAAATTGATTTTCTCATAATCATCAGCTTTTTTCCCCATAATCTGGAGTGGGAGAGATTAGGAGCTGCTAGAACCAATGTATATTTTAGACACATACACAAAAAAACCTGTGGACCACACATGTCCTACACATAATAACAGTCTGGGGCCTGATTTAGGTAGGCTTACAGTACACGCATGCTCTTTCAACCATCTGGCTATTTAAGACCCTGTAAAGCGTAACAAACCGATTCTCCGAAGATTTGTCCGGTTTTAGGCTTCTGGATCTAAAAACCTGCTGTTCATAATGATTACCAATTTCTACAATACTGTGTGTGTGTGTATGTGTGTGTGTGTGTGTGCGTGTGCGTGTGCGTGCTGTTGGGGGGTAAAGTGAATGCAGAGCAAGGCCCTATGATAACATGTGTAAATCACCCCACCACCCAAAGATTTCCTACCAAAGGTACCACAAGCATTAGAAGGCATTTGCATGAGCATGCTGTCATTGTTTTTTTGTTTTTTGTTTTTTTTTTACAGATAGTCTTCTCCATTACCAGACAAAAAACAAACAAAGAACATGCAGAGACACACACTCCCAAAGAGCTTTCTAACCAGGCAACTCTGCAAGTTCAGGCATTTCCTTTAGCCAACTCTGGATCAATGGCCTCACAGCTTTTACAGCTTCAGCATGTTCTTGACTGGACTCTTTGTGCAGTCCACCTACACTCGGCAGAGAGACGCAAGACAGACTGGAGAACTTCGATCGGAAAATAGGCATAGACAGGGACACTGCACAAGACCACCTGTTTCTGTACATCTGACAAAACAGCAGGACGGACACGCCCACATGCGCCCAAACATAACCCATACCCCACCTACTCTAAGAAGCCTCCATACCAGTTTTCAAAAGTCCTGATTTGTGCTGACACTGTACAAATCAGTGTTCCCTTCTGTTGGCACACACACACACACACACACACATGAATGCACACACCCCTGTCTTCCTCAGGTCTCACCCTGAACGTGGGAGGCAACGAGAAAGCTTGCGGGCTGTAGGCGGAAACATTGCTATCCTCAACCACAGGTCTGTGGGATTCCACTGCGACACGCAGCCAACACACTAGTACCTGAAACATGCAGAAAACATGTTTCCTTTCGTGCATGTTCATGCCACCAGCCTGGTTTCTTATGAGTCACTTATTAGGTTTCATTTACGCAATAAAGCTGAGACATGCACCGCGGGGAAAGACTTGATGAAACACTCTGGTTTGATGTGGCGGTCTCCTCTCCTATTTGCTCGCAACCAAGCACCATTATGTAGCGAGCTCTTCAGAAATAATAGCCCATTATGTGAGTGGGAGGGTGGAAACAACATTTCACCCTAATAAGCAACCAGATCCAGGTCTGGGTTAATGGGTGTTATTTGATCGGATACATTTTGTGTCTTCATCAATATCTTGCCTTGAATCTATCTTGCGACAGAACACTATAGAATGCTCTATATTTCATCAATAAAAGTCCAATGTATATCAACACATACAGCTACTTTATGTAGAAAATAATACAAAATAAAATGCAAATAAAAGAGCCTAAATAATATCCTTAATTTGTCAAAACTGGGGAAGCTACAGTACTAAATTGACTTTAAAATACCCATTCTGATGAGCTCTGATAAGAAGCCTGAAAAAAGTCCACATTATCCCACTGTTTGCAAAATGAATTATCTCAGAACATGCTTGAGTTGTGCACCAAACAACCATAGGAGTTAAGTCCATGGGTGAAAAAATTTGACTACGCGACTGGTCTCTGTTTATGCTTCCAAGATAACGCTGATGCCTTTTTATGGCAGCTCTTGGTAACAGTCATGACTGACCCCTGATTTTAGTCACAGCTCCATATCTGCCATAGGGATGACAAATATTCAATTTTGCTGTGCAAATAGAACGTTTTGAGAGAAGCTTAAAATAAATATAAATGTGTATATTAATAATAGATATGCTTCAATCCTCTTTTATGTTGAAAATTTTGAAGGTTGTAGAAGAGAGAGGAAGACCTTTTACTTTGAGGTCATGGAAAGAGAGGGGTGGGTGCCATTTCATGGCCTATAGGGTTCTTCAATATAATGACTATTATCACTGTGTGCACTAGACCAGACATTTATTTTAAACGAGGTCCACATTTCTGTCTACACAGATGGATGGGGAGGGGGGTGGGTTATTCGGGGAGGGGGCTCTGATGCCCACCAATACTGGGTCACCAGCATCCTTGGTCACAAAAGACCTTGACTTCATCTCTGACATAACATCTAATGGTGATAGCCTACACAGTATGTTCTCCATATAGACAGGAGATCTCGCTAATTCCATGAAATCATTTCAATCTGTGATTAAAAAGGTACACTTTTTCGTGTCCAACTATAGGGCACGCTAAACACCTAAGTAGGTCAGCTCTGGAGCAACAACATGGGGTTTTCAGCCACCAAAAACGCTCTAATATATAGTAACGTCTAGTAGTTTTGACCATACAACCAGATTGGGGCGTATTTAACATCATACGTGATGTGTTATGACATAAAATATCTCCTGTACCCCTGGACTCCAACTGGACCTCCACCTTACAATCAAGGCTACTGAAATGTGTGAGTTCCGCGCATCAAAATTGTATACAACTTAGTGTCGGGAGGACCACACTTCAAAATCTCCGCAGCAATTTCTGTTCCGTCATTTGAAGTTAATGGGACCCAGCCGAAGCTGCTGAAACCGGCTTGACAAGACTAGTGGGCTTGAACAGGCTTGTTATTGTTTATAAACAGAATAAAGGGGCGCCATAAACATTTAAAAGCATCCTCACACTACAGAGTCGTGTTTCTACCGAGGATATATGTCTACCATAATGTAAGTATTTCGGATTAAAGTAGGCCTAGTCAGCGTATTAAACAGCTATTATAGTCTTTTACGAGAAGGACGACAGTGCTTATCCCACGCTCCCAAACAGCTACTGCTGACCAGCTCCAAGCATAAGCTAGTTCATATTAGCCAGATATTACGAGCGACAATGATTCCGATACATTGTAACAAATGCGTAATTATACAGTGTATAAATTATCACGGACAACCGGTCATTCTAGGTTGGCGACAGCCCTTGTTCAGCCATTAATTGCTGTTTGAAAAACGCAACAAAAATAGGTTCCCTGCTAGCTTAGGCTTGCTAAGTTACCAAATCAAGCGCCATGTTGTAGGAAATGCCAAATTCAGCGGCGGCGGCAGCCCATGAAAATAAATAAATAGAACGAACAAAACGTAGTCGTGATGATGGGGGATAAACTCTTCGAACTCACCATCATATAGTCCAAAAGAGCCAGCGAGGACGAACAACGATAAAACCATTCGATGTTTATCCATGATCACAAGATCCCCATCGCATCTCAGTAACAGCCGTCTACATTTAAGTTCTATATTGACAGGAGGAAGCCGACCTCGCACAACACTCACACACCACTGCTAGTCAGTAGACGCGGACGCGCTTAAAGGAGGGTGATTTAAAGGGGAGGGATTAGGCCCAGAGAAGCTTTATTTTTAAGGAGCGCGACTATGTAGCCTAGCTCACAATTCTCCCGTTTAGAGCAGTAAAACATTAATAGTCAAAGTGCAATGATTTGCTGACGGCGCAGCAGTGGTGTAGAGAGAAAAAAGGAACGCAGGATATCAAGAGTGAATTCGACACCGACTTGGTAACATAAAAGCCATCTGTTAACATGATTATATACATTAATTATAGGCTACACCCCGATGGCGTAATGTAATATGCCTATGATAAGGATATAGGCCTATCTATTACATAGAAATGTATTTCTAATAGAAATGTATGATTTCACTTGAAGCTGTGCTAACTTTTTGGCAAAATACTTGGGTATGTTCCACCAAACAGAAAACGAATCAGTTGAATTGTAGCCATTTTAACAGTGGGTGTCTTTCGTCCTCTAGTGGCAAAGCGGAAAAATGCTACTGAACGTCAAAACAAAATGCAGACTAGTCAAATAAGGTCACGGTGTCTGGTGCCTGTCTGCATTTATGAAAACAACAAAACAAAGCTGTATCCTGATGTTGTGTCGCAGTATCATGGCAGAATACGTAAAATTTGTTTATTGAAGGATTTTCCTGATTGGTAATGCAACTTGGAATACACTTAGCCTAATTAAAACAAGATTTTAATTCGTTGTGTCTACAGAAGGCTATATTGTAACGGCGTGGATGACCGTTACAATATAGCCTTCTGTAGACACAACGATTTAAAATCTTGTTTATATATATATAATATAACATTTGTCCAGCTTAGTCCAGAAAAAATGGCGAGAATTCGTTGCCTTAAATGAGTTATAACATGAACATGATGAGAGCCCATGCCCATCAAATTTCTTAACCAAAATTAATTAGGGTGTTTTTTATTTCTTGTATTTTATTTCAAATGGAAACAAATCGTATAGTCTTTATTTTATGACATTAAAATAAAAATATATTTAATAGATTTAACCTCTAGATACAAGCCAGACCAATTTGCACAGCAATAGCTATGCATGTAAATACATGTTATTTGTTCTGTGAAGGTTATTAAATGGTTTCCAGACCTGCACAGTGAAAGCAATGACAGAAGTTTTATGACAGGAATCAGTGTACGATTTGAACTGGTTGACTGTTGCAATGAAAATGATTATTTTGCACAGACAGAGTTAGTGCAAGCACTAACTTAACTGTAGGGGGCAACTGTAGCAAATGATCAAGTACTTGCCTTCTTAATGTGAACTGTGCATTTCATTTTATCTGGTACAGCGTGATCATGCAAGTAAAGAATATGCACTTAAGGCATATCACTTCCATGCATGGAACAGTTTGGGGCAGAACAGCACACTCTTTGTCTTAGACTTACTTTATTATCATTCAACAAACACACCAACAGTGCACATGTTAAACAACATGATGTTGCTTTGATGAGATGTGTGGTATATTCACACAATAGAATACTGGTGCTGGTATGGCTTTAACAAGTATTTAATAATAATTAATATAATTAATAATTGGTGCTGGTGTGGCATTAAAAAGTATTTAATATTAATTAAATTAAATAATTTACAGTTCATCAGAAAGCAACGGTCCAAGGCACCTATTAGAGGGGGTCCTGTGAGGTAAGTTGGTAATATTGGTCTAAAACAAGACATTTGTGTAATTGTAGCCATGTATAATTACAATATTAAAAAACCCTGACAAAAGTACTTTAACAATCCAAAAATATGTCACTTACAGCGTATGGTGTATGAATGTGTTGTATGCAGCTAAATGCTAACAGTACTGTGAGTCTGTACAGTCTGTACAGTAATAATAAAAGTAAATCAAACAACATAACAAATGATGATCATCAATTAGAATATACTATACATTGGTGTGCCATCTTTCCGCTACTCATATGCCTGGTTTAAATGTTTTTATTTTAACTGTCGCAATGTTTTATAGTGACCCGTTAGATTTACTTAAAGAGGCACTCAGTAAGTTTATGCGACCATTTTTGTGGTCATAAAATCGCTTAGAAATCGTTTTTTTCTGTTAGACTGGTCTGTTGTGTAGCAAACGGCGATTGAGCACACCGCTGTACAGCCCTGTATAGTGAATACGGAACTTGCAACTTCTGAGGGAGTGTACACTACAGCAATACAGTTAACTGTACAGAGCTCCCCCTACAGGTTTGTGGCGTTTAATGCAGGGTTAAAAAACAGACTTACTGAGTGCCTCTTTAATGTGAAGATCAAGTCTTCGGTGTGAAGATCAACCTGTTAGATTTACTTTAATGTGTAGATCATCTGTGAATCTTTGACAACACAAATGCTGCTTGATCAAGTGTTAAGGGTTATTTCATTTCATTTCCCCAAGGGCTGTGTAAGCATCTGTTTCGCTCATTTATGTTCTGTTTAGGTGTATCACTTTCAGTTCATAATGGTGGCAAAATGTGTTAATATATGTCTTGGTATTGTTTTAGGGTGTTTGGAGTGTTTTAGAGAAAAAAAAAACAAAGATAAAAAAACAAAACTGTCATTTCTAATTTCCCATATATTGTTGAGCTCTGGAATCTGGTCTGAAGTAATAGATATCACTGGGCACATAAGCACAGTTCAGGATGCAAATATTGATCTAAACAATCTCCTACAAGGTCAGAGGAACATTTTCAAAATGAGTCCCTGGAGTGAAATGAACTTCAGAGCAGTGGAGCGAGTTCATGCAGTAATTGGCTCTCTTCTATAGTCCAGTCAAATACAAAACAAAACAGGAATGGACATAAGAAATGTGAAGTTCTCTCTAACACTAAGACGTGTTATGTTTTTGGGGTTGAATGCAGCTTCTTGTTTGGAGAAAACTAAAAAAACTGTATGAAAAATGTTATTATTATTATTTTGCATATATTTAGCCGCTATTAGTATAATGTTGTTAATATATACACATTATTAGAGTTATATATATATATATATATATATATATATATATATTAGAGTTCAACCTTCTCTGCCTTTGACTATCCTATAAAAAGCCCATTTCCCTTTATGTCCAGTGTAATTGACTGATCTGCATGCCCTCCACCCAGCTCAGCTCACTGTGGGCTAAACTGTGCCAATCCAATAGATAATCAGTGGGGCCAGACAGGGTGTGCTGATGCCCCTTGTGACCAGGGTTTATTGTTTTTAAATTTGTTTGACCTTGGGAACCTCTCTGTCCAGATGTGTGGCTCAAGCGTTTGTGTGTGTGTGTGTGTGTGTGTGTGTGTGTGTGTGTGTGTGTGTGTGTGTGTGTGTGTGTGTGAGACAGAGAGAGAGAGAGAGAGAGAGAGAGAGAGAGAGAGAGAGAGAG
>JAGFZM010005255.1:0-11735 GCA_017657215.1 Limnothrissa miodon | reverse complement strand
AGAGAGAGAGAGAGAGAGAGAGAGAGAGAGAGAGAGAGAGAGAGGGGAAGCGAGAGAATGTGCTTGTGTGTATGTGTGAGGGAATGGTTTAACTTTGGTAGTGGATGGATATTTTAAAAATGGGCCTTACCCAACATAAGAACCTGTTTTTTACTGTGCAATGCTGAGCTCCTATAACACTAGAGGGAACCAGTTAATTATAACTAATGAAAGGGCCATGATCCTGGTTGGTTTAACAAAACAACAATATAATACTGTACAATACCAGGCTGGACATAAGGCAACAACATCGACACAATCAGAAAGCTTTAAGTCTGTAAATTCTTAAACTACTTTGTGTTATAAATCCTTCATGGTGTTGTTGAATGAATGTATAGACTATCTGCAACACTTTGCACTTTGCAAATGTCAGCCATGTCAGTCATGTCTGTAATCACATAAGGCTTTCTCGTGTGACATTCAACTTTGAGGTCCTGGGATCCTGTGTGCCATGGCTGCTCAGCCAACAGAAAGTGCAATTTCTGCGGCTCGTGTAGAGCGAAACGACCCCCTTAAGAATATGTCCATCCGGCTGAAAGCTGACTGCCCTTGAACTTTATGAACGTGCTCCTATGATGATAAACGCAGACTGAGTAGCACGTAATGCACCTCACTGGCCACAAGGGGGCGTGTGGCTGAAACCGCCAACCCCAGCTGCCTTCATCAGCTTGATTAGCCCTGAAGGGAAGTCGTGGACCTGGATCCTTATTTGGTGTTAGTGATCCTCTAGTTAGGATTTATCTAGGACGCTCCAACAACCAGGCAGACAGATGCACCAGAGACCCAGAGACAGCAGCATAGTGGTCAATCTCTAGCAAACAAAAGATGTAATGGAGTGCAAATTCGTCTCTCTACCTCTCTGTCTCTCTCTCTCTCTGTCTCCATTTCTCATCTTTGCTTCCATCGTGAGCATTAGGATTGAAGAAAAATGCCCTAAACCCATGGTCCAGATGTGCCCCGAGGGAAAAAAAAACTCAGAAAAGCTCAGATCAGATGAGTAAACACACAGCATGTCTGCTTGCCTGTCTGTCTGTCTGTCTTTCTACAATACCTGCTGGGGGATTAGACCTGCGGCCGCTGGCTAAAAGGATGTGGCAGAGGGAACGAGCCTGTCAAAACCTCTATTCACAGGCAGGCACCATTTTAACTCATGCGCTCTGTACACACACACAAATGCAAACACACACACGAATATGCACACACACACACAAACAAATACAGATACACGCACACATGCATGCACCACACACACATACACACATAAATGCACACGCACATGCACCGCAAACACATACACATACATGCACACACACACACATAAATGCACACGCGCATGCACCACACGTACATGCACACACACACACACATACACATAAATGTGCATGCACCACACACACACACACACACACAGGTCTAATATTACTGGTCCAATAGGAATGGCATCATTATCAGAAAGAAAGATGAAAAGGCTTTGTAGATGTACATTCGTCCGTCTGTACAGCAAGCCACCCAAAAAAGCCCAGTAGTCACTCCCAGTGGTTTCTCTCATAATCTGCTCTCAACAAACATTGTCTCAGGCATAACTGCTGTGGGGCCATGTATGGCAAAGCCTTTAATCACATGAGCACGGCTGGAGTCTCTCTCTCTCTCTCTTTCTGGAGGTTTGGCAATAAATGGGCAAATGTCCCATAGTAGGAAGGAGTGTCATAGGGCAGTATGACTGATGGGAGAACCACTAAATCACTAACTGGAAAGTTTTTATTTATTTATTTTTTGTGTATTAAAGTATTTTTAAACGATACTTTCTTTTTTGTTTAATCATACATGTTTTCGGTCTACTTTTCACTCACTAACACACACACACCCTAGAGCTGCTTGTTTCTGTGCTTCTATCCTCTCACACTTCTTTCAGGCAGGCAGGGAGGCCAGATCTCACCCTTGCTGACCACCCCTCCCCCTGGCTAGGCCGGTAGCCCCATCGCACGGTGAAAGGCAGATTTGATATTCAGAGGGGCGTGCATGGGAGCTGGAGTGGGATGAATTGCTTCAGTGTTCAGGGTTCATGAATGCAGTGTGTGCTATCCTGACGGACAGACCAGCTTATTCACAGACACACACACGCACACAACCCCCTTTCCACCCTGTGCTCAGCTTCTCATCTCTGCTGTATGTGTAGACTTCAAGTTCCAGATACACACACACACACTTTCACTCTCAACAAACTCTCTCTCACTCTCTCTCTTTCTCTCTCTCTCTCTCACACACACACACACACACACACACAATTTGTATTTTTCTACGTTTTAGTTATTTACTCTCCATAGCACAACCCTCTTTTTTCCTTTGAATGCGCCCTCCCATGTATCCTCCTACTATCGATATTTTTACATCTTATATAAGTTCTAAACTCATACTTCAATTCTTTTTTTTCTCTCTCTCTCTGTCTCTGAATGTGTGTGCTTGTGTGTTTGTGTGCCTGTATGTGTGTATGTGAATGTGGTGTTAAATTGGGCTGTTTTGTTTTTGATCACTGTGGGAGTTGCGATGTGAATGCTTGGGGGTGGTGGAAAGAAGTGGGAGTCCTTGAAATGGGAACACAGGGAATTCATGTTTCATCTTCACAAGAAAGTGGATGAAAACTGATTGGAAGAGAGGGGTGAGAGATAGGAAGGAGATTGTGAAAAAGAAAAAGTAATATTTTTTTTCATATGAAGATAATCAGTAGGCCTATGCACGTATGTTTTGTTTCCATACATAAACAGTCACTGTTAACTCTGACAATCCAAAATAATATTTTTTTCCTTAAAATGTCAGAAGCATCCAAGCCTTTGATATTTGTTAAATATAGTTTTCACTTTTTTAGTTTTCACTTTATAGTTTTCACTCTTTCCATTTGTTTCTGCCTCACCCATTGCCCCTTTAAGAGAACCTTGCATTTCAAACGTGGCGGTATATGGGCCCCACAAGACGACGACACATTTGCGAATGGCAGAGCCCTGCCCCTTTTAACTACTATGACTATCCAGGGCAGCCTTTTCTGCGGTAATCTGTTCTCCCAAGCCTATTCATTTGTTTCACTATTCGCCGGTCCATGTGATAATAGTGCAAGCGCACTGTGAAACTTGGAAAGGAAAAAAAACGACTGAGCGCTTGGCTGGTCTCATAGAAAACGCAGCGTCGTCTCAGATAAAGTTCAGCTTGGGAAAGTTATTTGCACAAATTCCAAAGTTTTCTAGATTCTGGTAGGTTAAGTCTAGATCTACAGACCGACGCGAGCGCAATTTAGGGAACGTGCGCGATTTTACCAGGATTTTCAAATAGGATAAAAACGTGCGAGTCTAACTTGCACCCTGAAGACCAACACGAAGACAAGACAAGGCACAGAGCCGTGGAATGGTGGACTTCACAATTTGATTTCAACAATAAGGTAAACGATGCAAAGTGAATTGACCTTAGTATAAGATAGAGTAGTGGTAACGTTTAACAGTTGCAAGTGCCTCGCTGAATCGCAGGGAAGCTTTAATTTGGATGCATTCGTTTTGCGTTCGACCATGTCAGTGGATAGGCTTATGCTACTTCATTTGCTTTTCTATTGCCTAAACTACAATTTATTCAGCTTGTTCTGCTTTCATGTTACCTTTGATTATGTTGTTGAGGTCTGTTCCCAAATATTTGGTTACTAAAAGCTTCATCGTGTTGTTGTGGACACGAAAAAACATGGGAACGAATCAGTGTCCTAAAGTTGACTCGGCCCATGCAGATAAAGTGGCCCAACGTTTGTAATCCTGTTGTATTTATGTAAATAAAACTTGCCGCTACATACTTTTTGATTATTTGATCTAGTGCAAAACTCTGGTTGTAAACTCACCACTAACACACCAGGCTCTTTTGACCAAGCACATTTGTTACCATGAATTACGTGTTTTTTACGTGTTTTAGCACGACCGCTGTAAAGATCCATAAGACTTTTCGTTTAACATTACTGGTCTCTAGGCCGTTAACGTTACATTGGTTCAGAGCAGGCGGTGGTAGATAAATTAGTACTGTTTGTTCTACTCCTAACCACCCAGGTGCTTTACGTCCACCAGGCGTCGTAGGTTCCCCTGCATAATTTATGGTACTTCAAATCAGCTGTTCTAAGTGGTTGTAGATTGTTTTAAGTAGGGTCTAATGTATGACAGTGATTCGAATATATTGAATTAGGAGTGGATGAACTGGTTTGCTGTAAATGTAAATGTTTTTCGCACTCAGAAAGTCACCCGCTTAGATGGAGATGGAGGCGGATTAGCTGGCTGACTGGTTCAATTATTTGTCTTGTATGAGCTCCTTTCTTCTTTACTGATGAGACTTTGATGTCTTCCACTGATCTTAAACACAAGCAGAATCTTCAAAGACTGGAGACTAGGTTGCAGACGATCATACAGCTAGCAGAGAAAATGGAAAATTTCATAGGCCACTACAAATGAAAGGCTAGTGTTTTAATGGTGCAGGTCATCCAAATCTTCTAATCTCAAAGCTTGTGTATAAGTATGGAAGCAGAGATTAACATAGTGGAAAGCTTATTGATATCTGTGCGTCTCTTTTTTTTTTTACTAGTTGATGCACTTTGAAATATAGCTTTTTGATTCCTCAAAAAATGAAAGAATGTCCCATTCTTCAACCTCACAGGCTACATATTAGTGTCTATTCCTCTCTCAGAAGACTGTCCAGTGTGTTTACAGCTTTTAAAATTATGTTTTGGCCAGTTAATACCTTGAGCTGTTATTAAAATGTCACACTGAGTGGATTTTCATGAATCAATCATGGTTTATGCTGAGAGCAGATGTTGTCTTTACGGATTGTTATGGAATAGAGTTATGGCAGTGCACTTTATCAGAGGCACAACACCCAGACAGGTAGAGACTTGTAGGCACCTCTATTCAGCCAACTCGTAACATTGCCTTTATTGAAGTTCCATTCATTGCCACTGAGACCTAATGGGGGAAAAATGCTAGAGTATCTTGTCGACGATCAAGTGAATGGACAGATCCCAAAGAGGAAGCTTGCAATCAGGGGCTGTGTTCCTATAACCCAGTTAGAATGCTCTGTTGAATCACTGAGACGTATTGCAGCCATGCTCGCTTGACCATGAATGTGAGTGTGCCCGTCCTCTCGCTGAATTCATGTGTATGCTAACCAGGGGTCCGTCCACAAGGGAGCAGAGATATGATCAGAATGTAGCATATTGTGCCATGAAGGGAATGATTTCATTAGCCAAATATAGTGACTCAGCTGGGAAACATGATGGAAATGTGGAGGCCTTTTGTGGACGGCATGCATCTGTACTTGCTTCAGACTAGTGTAGAGTGGTGTGTGTGTGTGTGTGTGTGTGTGTAGGACGGCATGCATCTGTACTTCCTTCAGACTGGTGTAGAGTGGTGTGTGCGCTTGTGTCTAGGATGTAATCTAAAAAGCTGTTTTCAGCATTTGGGCACTGCTGGCTCTGTACCAGGAGTTAACAAGTGGAATGGACGGGCTGTTCTGTGTGATGGACTAGACCAGCACATTTTAGGAACACAAACCAAGAGCCTTCTAGTCTCACAGAAGAAAACAAACAAAATAAACCCTGTGATTTGATTTGCTGGACCCCTGTGTGTTAACATGTGTGTGTGTGTGTATGTATGTGTGTGTGTGTGTGTGTGTGTGTGTGTCCTGGAGTTTCTCATGTTCAATGGTGGGTTTGTGTGATGCCGACTCCTGGTCTGTGTCAGGGCCCTGTGTTGTGAAAGTGGTCCTGACTTGTTAAATGGCCCTTGACCCTTCTTCAAAATGCAGTCATTATATGTTTGCCATCTGACCTTTAATTATGTGACCTGTAATGACCTAAACAAGGAAATACAATTTGTGGGTGCTAGTCCCTTGAGTACCATGAATATTACCCTCATCTGAGTTTATTGACCATAATTTAGCATTGATGTATGTATTAATGCATATTCAGATATCCTATAGCATAGTTATGGACGCAAAAAGTCCAGAGAGAAATTAAGTAGCATAAATATAACCTGTGATCAATGTGGTTGAATGGGGAAAGGCCCCTTCTGCTGCAGAGCCTTTACAATACATTTTCAAACAACAAACTTTTTCAATAAGCGATTGCTTTCACAATAGACCTGTTCCCATTTATAATACTAGGTCAATAGGCAATCAATAGCATTTATATGACATAACAGTAAATATCTGTTACAGGGATGCTTTAAATGTGAGGTTTTCAAACTTTACTGCACCAGGGCACCCATTATGGAGCATAACATTTTTCCAAGGGCCATTTAAAATCGCATCACAAACAGGCTTCTATTGATTTTATCTGTTAGATGCTAGATTTTTTTACAGCCTTATCCAATGACCTAATGGTTTTATATTGAAAGTTTACAGGGTTTTCAGTGTGATTTACAAAATGGCATCAGCACACACAACACTCCTTTCAATTACTTTTGAGCTGTCCCTAAAAACTAAGGGATCATGATCCATAAAGCCTTAGAAATAAACAAAGGAAATAAACGAACACCGAACTGCTTTCTATCTGCTGTGCTTATTGTGTGTGGACAGTGCAGCGTTGCCGTGAGAATGAGCTGATCTGCCTTTCTTGGGGAAACCTTGCTTATAGTGGTACTTGGGCGGCAAATTGCAGCCATAGTTAGCTGACCTCAGGGTGTGTTTGTGTGGAAGAGAGAGAAATGCAAGGTTGCGATGATCATGAGGAGGAGGGAGGGAAGAGGAGGGGCTGCCAGGTAGATCATATCCTTTGCTCCTCACCTTGGTCACAGTTTTTGCGTCCAACACCTCCTCACAGTGAAGGTGTGAGTGGGGAATGTCTGTGGGCGTGTGAGTGTGCGGCCCCAGGGTGGGAATGTGTTTCAGTGTTGGTTTGGGTGTTGTTGCCCTGGCAATGCATGGTTTCTTTTTACAGTCTACAGTTGTGAATCTGAACAAACAAACAAAATTTGTTGATGAAACTTTCTGAAGAAATGGTTTTGATAGGCTCTGCTTTCCTTTCATTTCAATCATCTTTAGTTCTTGAGTCCCATGGACATGGGCGTATTCCTTTCTGCCACTTTTCTGTAAATCTAGTGAACTTCTTCACGTAGCCTGAGGACAAAATAGTTGTTCTTGATATGAAATTGAGTATGCAAAAAAAAGGCGACCTTGGCTTTCTCAGCTCTCCTATGTCAAAGGTCGAGGATTTACTCTGCTGAATTGGTCCAACTAAACCAAATCTCAGCTTTTCTGTGGGGCTTTCAAATCGGTTGAGCTGGCTTGGACTCTGATGGTTGACTAATCCATCACTGTCTTGTGGCACGTCTTTGGTTGTTCCCATTGTGCTGGCTGGACAGGAGTTGTTTGGGATTGGGGGGATGGGGGTGGGGGGGGGGGGGCTTTTCACCTGGAATAACAGGAAAAATATTTTCATCAAGTTCCTGGCCCAGGTAATTAAAATGGAAACCCTCCCGAGTGGCCTTGTGGTGTTCACTCTTTTTTTTTTTTATATCCGCCTCTCAGCAGCAGCAGAGGCAGCAGTAGCAGCGAGAGATCTGCCCTTTCTGTGGTTTCCCCCTGATGTCAGTGGGTCTGAGAGGAGATAAATGGCATGCTCTGTGATTTGTCATATTACGGCTCATCACACCGTTCCAGTACTCCCTAATTACCAGCTGACAGCATGGATGGGTGTGTTTGACAGTGTCAGTGCTCACAGGGTTTCAGGAACAGGCCAGTGGATTAATTAGCTCAGCTAACATGTGTTTGTCTGGGAACAGACAGCGTGATTTGTCTGCTAACGGTCTATATTTGTGGTTTCACTGCTAACACAATATTTTCCTCCTTTTAGATTTTCCAGATTTACGTAGTTTCCCAATAATGCTCACTCTCAGTGCTCACTGTAGTGCACTACAAAGACTAAAGCTGGATTTATACTTCTGCGTTGCGTCGTCGCAGACCTTCGCCGACACCAATCAGACCTTCGCCGACACAACGCATACACCTTTCGTGCGCATGAAAAAAATCCTGACTACGCGTCAAAGTGTCGCCGACACGGTACGCAGACCGACGCATACGTCATGGATTGTAATTGGTCCGCTTTACATCAATTCCAGTTCTCCGCCTTTCCAGTGCGTTGTGTGTACAAGACAGGCATTTTTGAACTTACATAAATGGCCTTATAACTACCCATTCACCTGACAAAGACAGTTGACCATAGAAAGTAATGACCTGATAACTATGCTCATTAACCAGACAAAGCTTCCCATCAACGCATCCGACACAGTTTGGGAAGTTCCACAGTCTCTAGAAATCTCCGGCTATCGTTTCCCACTGGTTAGCTGACAGACAGGGCAAAAACTCAGGCTGTAGTGTTGTCCACAACGCTTGCAAACCTCTGACACAATAGATGACACTGTGGATGAGGCCAGCTTGTAGCTTGCCGCTAGCTACAGCCTGTTGATTTGCACCAGAAGCCAATTCTCGCAACGCAACGACCGGAAAACACACACGCAAAGGACCCTTTCTAAACTCAATAACCCCCTAGCGTTGTGGCAGTGAACTGCCACGCGCAGCAATTACGCGGACGCAGAGGTATAAATCGACCACGGAAGTATAAATCAAAAACGTCGGCGAAGGTGTCTGCGACAACGCGACGCAGAAGTATAAATCCAGCTTTAAGATATATCTATCTATAGATATCTACTTTCAGTCTGGCATCAATTATTGCCATTAACAGCTTTTTGAGCGTGTGTGACATTTCTTTTATGGGTTTTGAAGAACCAAAATATGATTAGTGCATAAATCTGGCATGCTATGTTACATATTTGTATTTGAGAGTGATTAAAAAGCAAAGCAAGTTTATTTTTATTGGCTCCAGGCTCCTATGTTATCTGTTGCATGTGTTACATTGACATTCATCCAAGAATGCCTCGTCTCAGTCTTCCTCCACATTCCCTGCCAGTGCCCTTTCGGGAGCAGTGGTGCGTTCGTGATCAGACATGATCAGGCAAAAGATCTCTTCAGACCCCAGACTTCTGCAGCTGAACCTCATTAGCAAAGACAGACACCGACGGGTGGACCTGCAGGTCTGATGTAATGGGGTTTGGCTTTCCCCCCACCCCAGCTCCTGAAGCGGATAGATTAAATACTCTATTTAATTATGCCAATTAAATGGTAATCTTATCAGAGCCCCTGCCCTCCTTCCAAAGGGGGACTTAAGCGATACCAGATGCAGGGAGATTACCCACAAGCACATGGGGGAAGAGCAGAGGCGTACCCCGAGGCATGTTGGCACTTGATGAAAGGAGCTGGGGTACGTGTCCACTCTATATGGTATTATTGGTGAGATGTGATTGGTGTGTTGTATTGATGGTCCTTTAAACATTAGTATGTTACACATCAGTAAGACGTTTTTAGCTTCTTGACTCTGTTATGCCAAGAGGAAACTTGATTTAGGCTACTCGTTGATCAATGACTGGGTCAAATGGTTCCTGAGCTTATTCGAAACAACCTTAAGTTCACTCAACTGCCCCTTAAAGCAATAAAAAATACTTTGCTAACTTGACTTCACAGTTAGCCTCTTAATCAGTCGATAAAGCCTTCTGCTCAAACTGGGCATATCTTACAAGTTGGAGTTGACAGACTTTGTCCTCCAAGTCTCTCTCTCTTTCTCAACCCCCCCACCCTCTCTCTCTTGCTCTCTCCGGAGGTAGATGGTAAGTGTCAGATAGGGCTCAGTTGCCGGAGAGATCTGGCAAGCAGAAAGGTGTCTGGTGTATTAAGTGGATGTTTTAAGTCTGGGCTCAGAAAGAGGATTGCTATTCTGTTGGTGGTTGGAGGCAACACGCATATAAAGACAGTGCTGTGACATTTGGACTTGGCGGCAAGCTTGAGGTTGTCTTGGCAACCCAAAGGTTGTGTGTCTGGCTGGAGTTCTGTGTGTGTGTGTGTGTGTGTGTGTGTTTCCTTCTTTAACCAAACATGGCTAATGACATGTTTCTTAGTACACTGTGTAACCTGTCCAGTTTTTGAGTACATTTCCAAGTTCTTCTGTTCTCCTTGACAAACCCACAGTTAGCGTTTTGTAGAATCTCGAGCCCTCTCAATGCACACATTAGGCATGTTGAGCTTAACCATCTTTTACACTTTGACCAGATACAAAACAATTCCATTATTGAGATGTGCTGCTGGGAGAAGAGACTGAAAAATTCAGTACAACTCCTCTGCCGGAGCAACCTCTTTGAAGTTGAGACGGAGCTAAAAATTCATATATTCCATAAGGAGAAGCTTCCATCCCCCCACCCCCAACCCCTTTGCTGCAGTCATCTGCGCAACACAGCGTAAAGCGGGCCGAGAAATGGCACGTTGGTTCTAGCGTTTGTTACAGATACCTTGGATAGGGTTAAATCCCTGCCAATGCAGGGTGACATGTAAATGTGTGGGAAAAAAAGTGTGTGAAAGGGTGTAAATGGGCAAGTCTGTGAAGGTGTGTATATCTGTAAATGAGCAATTGTGTGGTAGCATGAATGTATGTTAGTAAGCACTCTTTGTAAGGAAGAATGTATGTTAGTATGTTAGTAAGCTCTTTTTGTAAGTCGCTTTGGATAATGCATAAATGTAAAGCACTATGCGTGTGTGTGTGTTGTTAAGGCGTGTATGTGTGTCAATGAATGAGTGTTGTGAAGGTGTGTGTATATATGTGAATGAGCGATTGTGTGTGATGGCATGTATTTGTGTTAAATCAGCAAGTGTGAGCACTTTGCTTTGTCACACCTCACAACACCCCTGTCTGAGTTGTCATGATGGCACTTATCATTGCTTTGAATGTGAATTCTCACCTCCCCCTTCCTCCTCCCTCTAGCACTCACACACACACACACAAACACACACACACACACACACACACACACACACACACACACACACTTCTACTTCCAGAATGGCCCTATGATGGCCTTCTCCTCCCCCTCTTTCTCACCTTCTCACATGCGACAGCCATTTGGTGGCCCCCTGTGCAGAGTGATTTGGTGATCCTTAGTGCTGGGTTGGCCAGCCTGCACGGGTGAGTGGGTATCGGGGGAGTGGCAGGGAAGACGGCGCCCATCCCCAGTGCTGTAGTACAGGGTGGTATCACCCTGGCCTCACCTGCTTCGCTAGTGCCACCCTGAATAAATCAACCATTTTCATTAGCAATCTGTAGGAATTCTAGGCTTTGGGTTGGCCCATTCCATTTGTTAAGTGTCTATTTGCATTCCTTTGCTGAGCTTTTTCCCCCCTCTTTGTGTGTGTGTGTGTGTGTGTGTGAGTGTGTATGTATGAGCCCCTCTGTAGGAGAACTGGGAGAGAAAGTGGTGCAGCCTCCATTGTCTCTTTTGTTGCAGAGAAGGTTGAAAAGGCCAGTGAATAAGAGGGGGAACCAGCCAGAGGGATGGATGGAGGGAGGGAGGGAAAGAGGGAGGAGAGAAAGAGGGGGTGGGGGATGGACAGAGAGAGATCCAGGCCGGGAGCGGTGATTGGCGGGTGGTGGTGATGGTGTGGGATGGGGGAGGATGAGTGAGTCTCTGTCTGTTATATCAGCATGTTCAGACACAGCTGTTGCACTCTGGGTGGTTCAATGGGAAGGGAAGGGAAGGTGAATGGGTGTGTTCAAAAGAGTGTGTGTCTGACCCAGAAGTGAGACTCTA
>JAGFZM010005254.1:0-11741 GCA_017657215.1 Limnothrissa miodon | reverse complement strand
AGAGAGAGAGAGAGAGAGAGAGAGAGAGAGAGAGAGAGAGAGAGGGGAAGCGAGAGAATGTGCTTGTGTGTATGTGTGAGGGAATGGTTTAACTTTGGTAGTGGATGGATATTTTAAAAATGGGCCTTACCCAACATAAGAACCTGTTTTTTACTGTGCAATGCTGAGCTCCTATAACACTAGTGGGAACCAGTTAATTATAACTAATGAAAGGGCCATGATCCTGGTTGGTTTAACAAAACAACAATATAATACTGTACAATACCAGGCTGGACATGCGGCAACAACACCGACACAATCAGAAAGCTTTAAGTCTGTAAATTCTTAAACTACTTTGTGTTATAAATCCTTCATGGTGTTGTTGAATGAATGTATAGACTATCTGCAACACTTTGCACTTTGCAAATGTCAGCCATGTCAGTCATGTCTGTAATCACATAAGGCTTTCTCGTGTGACATTCAACTTTGAGGTCCTGGGATCCTGTGTGCCATGGCTGCTCAGCCAACAGAAAGTGCAATTTCTGCGGCTCGTGTAGAGCGAAACGACCCCCTTAAGAATATGTCCATCCGGCTGAAAGCTGACTGCCCTTGAACTTTATGAACGTGCTCCTATGATGATAAACGCAGACTGAGTAGCACGTCATGCACCTCACTGGCCACAAGGGGGCGTGTGGCTGAAACCGCCAACCCCAGCTGCCTTCATCAGCTTGATTAGCCCTGAAGGGAAGTCGTGGACCTGGATCCTTATTTGGTGTTAGTGATCCTCTAGTTAGGATTTATCTAGGACGCTCCAACAACCAGGCAGACAGATGCACCAGAGACCCAGAGACAGCAGCATAGTGGTCAATCTCTAGCAAACAAAAGATGTAATGGAGTGCAAATTCGTCTCTCTACCTCTCTGTCTCTCTCTCTCTCTGTCTCCATTTCTCATCTTTGCTTCCATCGTGAGCATTAGGATTGAAGAAAAATGCCCTAAACCCATGGTCCAGATGTGCCCCGAGGGAAAAAAAAACTCAGAAAAGCTCAGATCAGATGAGTAAACACACAGCATGTCTGCTTGCCTGTCTGTCTGTCTGTCTTTCTACAATACCTGCTGGGGGATTAGACCTGCGGCCGCTGGCTAAAAGGATGTGGCAGAGGGAACGAGCCTGTCAAAACCTCTATTCACAGGCAGGCACCATTTTAACTCATGCGCTCTGTACACACACACAAATGCAAACACACACACGAATATGCACACACACACACAAACAAATACAGATACACGCACACATGCATGCACCACACACACATACACACATAAATGCACACGCACATGCACCGCAAACACATACACATACATGCACACACACACACATAAATGCACACGCGCATGCACCACACGTACATGCACACACACACACACATACACATAAATGTGCATGCACCACACACACACACACACACACAGGTCTAATATTACTGGTCCAATAGGAATGGCATCATTATCAGAAAGAAAGATGAAAAGGCTTTGTAGATGTACATTCGTCCGTCTGTACAGCAAGCCACCCAAAAAAGCCCAGTAGTCACTCCCAGTGGTTTCTCTCATAATCTGCTCTCAACAAACATTGTCTCAGGCATAACTGCTGTGGGGCCATGTATGGCAAAGCCTTTAATCACATGAGCACGGCTGGAGTCTCTCTCTCTCTCTCTTTCTGGAGGTTTGGCAATAAATGGGCAAATGTCCCATAGTAGGAAGGAGTGTCATAGGGCAGTATGACTGATGGGAGAACCACTAAATCACTAACTGGAAAGTTTTTATTTATTTATTTTTTGTGTATTAAAGTATTTTTAAACGATACTTTCTTTTTTGTTTAATCATACATGTTTTCGGTCTACTTTTCACTCACTAACACACACACACCCTAGAGCTGCTTGTTTCTGTGCTTCTATCCTCTCACACTTCTTTCAGGCAGGCAGGGAGGCCAGATCTCACCCTTGCTGACCACCCCTCCCCCTGGCTAGGCCGGTAGCCCCATCGCACGGTGAAAGGCAGATTTGATATTCAGAGGGGCGTGCATGGGAGCTGGAGTGGGATGAATTGCTTCAGTGTTCAGGGTTCATGAATGCAGTGTGTGCTATCCTGACGGACAGACCAGCTTATTCACAGACACACACACGCACACAACCCCCTTTCCACCCTGTGCTCAGCTTCTCATCTCTGCTGTATGTGTAGACTTCAAGTTCCAGATACACACACACACACTTTCACTCTCAACAAACTCTCTCTCACTCTCTCTCTTTCTCTCTCTCTCTCTCACACACACACACACACACACACACAATTTGTATTTTTCTACGTTTTAGTTATTTACTCTCCATAGCACAACCCTCTTTTTTCCTTTGAATGCGCCCTCCCATGTATCCTCCTACTATCGATATTTTTACATCTTATATAAGTTCTAAACTCATACTTCAATTCTTTTTTTTCTCTCTCTCTCTGTCTCTGAATGTGTGTGCTTGTGTGTTTGTGTGCCTGTATGTGTGTATGTGAATGTGGTGTTAAATTGGGCTGTTTTGTTTTTGATCACTGTGGGAGTTGCGATGTGAATGCTTGGGGGTGGTGGAAAGAAGTGGGAGTCCTTGAAATGGGAACACAGGGAATTCATGTTTCATCTTCACAAGAAAGTGGATGAAAACTGATTGGAAGAGAGGGGTGAGAGATAGGAAGGAGATTGTGAAAAAGAAAAAGTAATATTTTTTTTCATATGAAGATAATCAGTAGGCCTATGCACGTATGTTTTGTTTCCATACATAAACAGTCACTGTTAACTCTGACAATCCAAAATAATATTTTTTTCCTTAAAATGTCAGAAGCATCCAAGCCTTTGATATTTGTTAAATATAGTTTTCACTTTTTTAGTTTTCACTTTATAGTTTTCACTCTTTCCATTTGTTTCTGCCTCACCCATTGCCCCTTTAAGAGAACCTTGCATTTCAAACGTGGCGGTATATGGGCCCCACAAGACGACGACACATTTGCGAATGGCAGAGCCCTGCCCCTTTTAACTACTATGACTATCCAGGGCAGCCTTTTCTGCGGTAATCTGTTCTCCCAAGCCTATTCATTTGTTTCACTATTCGCCGGTCCATGTGATAATAGTGCAAGCGCACTGTGAAACTTGGAAAGGAAAAAAAACGACTGAGCGCTTGGCTGGTCTCATAGAAAACGCAGCGTCGTCTCAGATAAAGTTCAGCTTGGGAAAGTTATTTGCACAAATTCCAAAGTTTTCTAGATTCTGGTAGGTTAAGTCTAGATCTACAGACCGACGCGAGCGCAATTTAGGGAACGTGCGCGATTTTACCAGGATTTTCAAATAGGATAAAAACGTGCGAGTCTAACTTGCACCCTGAAGACCAACACGAAGACAAGACAAGGCACAGAGCCGTGGAATGGTGGACTTCACAATTTGATTTCAACAATAAGGTAAACGATGCAAAGTGAATTGACCTTAGTATAAGATAGAGTAGTGGTAACGTTTAACAGTTGCAAGTGCCTCGCTGAATCGCAGGGAAGCTTTAATTTGGATGCATTCGTTTTGCGTTCGACCATGTCAGTGGATAGGCTTATGCTACTTCATTTGCTTTTCTATTGCCTAAACTACAATTTATTCAGCTTGTTCTGCTTTCATGTTACCTTTGATTATGTTGTTGAGGTCTGTTCCCAAATATTTGGTTACTAAAAGCTTCATCGTGTTGTTGTGGACACGAAAAAACATGGGAACGAATCAGTGTCCTAAAGTTGACTCGGCCCATGCAGATAAAGTGGCCCAACGTTTGTAATCCTGTTGTATTTATGTAAATAAAACTTGCCGCTACATACTTTTTGATTATTTGATCTAGTGCAAAACTCTGGTTGTAAACTCACCACTAACACACCAGGCTCTTTTGACCAAGCACATTTGTTACCATGAATTACGTGTTTTTTACGTGTTTTAGCACGACCGCTGTAAAGATCCATAAGACTTTTCGTTTAACATTACTGGTCTCTAGGCCGTTAACGTTACATTGGTTCAGAGCAGGCGGTGGTAGATAAATTAGTACTGTTTGTTCTACTCCTAACCACCCAGGTGCTTTACGTCCACCAGGCGTCGTAGGTTCCCCTGCATAATTTATGGTACTTCAAATCAGCTGTTCTAAGTGGTTGTAGATTGTTTTAAGTAGGGTCTAATGTATGACAGTGATTCGAATATATTGAATTAGGAGTGGATGAACTGGTTTGCTGTAAATGTAAATGTTTTTCGCACTCAGAAAGTCACCCGCTTAGATGGAGATGGAGGCGGATTAGCTGGCTGACTGGTTCAATTATTTGTCTTGTATGAGCTCCTTTCTTCTTTACTGATGAGACTTTGATGTCTTCCACTGATCTTAAACACAAGCAGAATCTTCAAAGACTGGAGACTAGGTTGCAGACGATCATACAGCTAGCAGAGAAAATGGAAAATTTCATAGGCCACTACAAATGAAAGGCTAGTGTTTTAATGGTGCAGGTCATCCAAATCTTCTAATCTCAAAGCTTGTGTATAAGTATGGAAGCAGAGATTAACATAGTGGAAAGCTTATTGATATCTGTGCGTCTCTTTTTTTTTTTACTAGTTGATGCACTTTGAAATATAGCTTTTTGATTCCTCAAAAAATGAAAGAATGTCCCATTCTTCAACCTCACAGGCTACATATTAGTGTCTATTCCTCTCTCAGAAGACTGTCCAGTGTGTTTACAGCTTTTAAAATTATGTTTTGGCCAGTTAATACCTTGAGCTGTTATTAAAATGTCACACTGAGTGGATTTTCATGAATCAATCATGGTTTATGCTGAGAGCAGATG
The DNA here is from genome assembly GCA_017657215.1 of Limnothrissa miodon. NCBI lineage: Eukaryota > Metazoa > Chordata > Actinopteri > Clupeiformes > Clupeidae > Limnothrissa > Limnothrissa miodon. The sequence continues at coordinate 6,877 of JAGFZM010005254.1, read as the reverse complement.
TTGTCTTTACGGATTGTTATGGAATAGAGTTATGGCAGTGCACTTTATCAGAGGCACAACACCCAGACAGGTTGAGACTTGTAGGCACCTCTATTCAGCCAACTCGTAACATTGCCTTTATTGAAGTTCCATTCATTGCCACTGAGACCTAATGGGGGAAAAATGCTAGAGTATCTTGTCGACGATCAAGTGAATGGACAGATCCCAAAGAGGAAGCTTGCAATCAGGGGCTGTGTTCCTATAACCCAGTTAGAATGCTCTGTTGAATCACTGAGACGTATTGCAGCCATGCTCGCTTGACCATGAATGTGAGTGTGCCCGTCCTCTCGCTGAATTCATGTGTATGCTAACCAGGGGTCCGTCCACAAGGGAGCAGAGATATGATCAGAATGTAGCATATTGTGCCATGAAGGGAATGATTTCATTAGCCAAATATAGTGACTCAGCTGGGAAACATGATGGAAATGTGGAGGCCTTTTGTGGACGGCATGCATCTGTACTTGCTTCAGACTAGTGTAGAGTGGTGTGTGTGTGTGTGTGTGTGTGTGTAGGACGGCATGCATCTGTACTTCCTTCAGACTGGTGTAGAGTGGTGTGTGCGCTTGTGTCTAGGATGTAATCTAAAAAGCTGTTTTCAGCATTTGGGCACTGCTGGCTCTGTACCAGGAGTTAACAAGTGGAATGGACGGGCTGTTCTGTGTGATGGACTAGACCAGCACATTTTAGGAACACAAACCAAGAGCCTTCTAGTCTCACAGAAGAAAACAAACAAAATAAACCCTGTGATTTGATTTGCTGGACCCCTGTGTGTTAACGTGTGTTTGTGTATGTATGTGTGTGTGTGTGTGTGTGTGTGTCCTGGAGTTTCTCATGTTCAATGGTGGGTTTGTGTGATGCCGACTCCTGGTCTGTGTCAGGGCCCTGTGTTGTGAAAGTGGTCCTGACTTGTTAAATGGCCCTTGACCCTTCTTCAAAATGCAGTCATTATATGTTTGCCATCTGACCTTTAATTATGTGACCTGTAATGACCTAAACAAGGAAATACAATTTGTGGGTGCTAGTCCCTTGAGTACCATGAATTTTACCCTCATCTGAGTTTATTGACCATAATTTAGCATTGATGTATGTATTAATGCATATTCAGATATCCTGTAGCACAGTTATGGACGCAAAAAGTCCAGAGAGAAATTAAGTAGCATAAATATAACCTGTGATCAATGTGGTTGAATGGGGAAAGGCCCCTTCTGCTGCAGAGCCTTTACAATACATTTTCAAACAACAAACTTTTTCAATAAGCGATTGCTTTCACAATAGACCTGTTCCCATTTATAATACTAGGTCAATAGGCAATCAATAGCATTTATATGACATAACAGTAAATATCTGTTACAGGGATGCTTTAAATGTGAGGTTTTCAAACTTTACTGCACCAGGGCACCCATTATGGAGCATAACATTTTTCCAAGGGCCATTTAAAATCGCATCACAAACAGGCTTCTATTGATTTTATCTGTTAGATGCTAGATTTTTTTACAGCCCTATCCAATGACCTAATGGTTTTATATTGAAAGTTGACAGGGTTTTCAGTGTGATTTACAAAATGGCATCAGCACACACAACACTCCTTTCAATTACTTTTGAGCTGTCCCTAAAAACTAAGGGATCATGATCCATAAAGCCTTAGAAATAAACAAAGGAAATAAACAAACACCGAACTGCTTTCTATCTGCTGTGCTTATTGTGTGTGGACAGTGCAGCGTTGCCGTGAGAATGAGCTGATCTGCCTTTCTTGGGGAAACCTTGCTTATAGTGGTACTTGGGCGGCAAATTGCAGCCATAGTTAGCTGACCTCAGGGTGTGTTTGTGTGGAAGAGAGAGAGAGAGAAATGCAAGGTTGCGATGATCATGAGGAGGAGGGAGGGAAGAGGAGGGGCTGCCAGGTAGATCATATCCTTTGCTCCTCACCTTGGTCACAGTTTTTGCGTCCAACACCTCCTCACAGTGAAGGTGTGAGTGGGGAATGTCTGTGGGCGTGTGAGTGTGCGGCCCCAGGGTGGGAATGTGTTTCAGTGTTGGTTTGGGTGTTGTTGCCCTGGCAATGCATGGTTTCTTTTTACAGTCTACAGTTGTGAATCTGAACAAACAAACAAAATTTGTTGATGAAACTTTCTGAAGAAATGGTTTTGATAGGCTCTGCTTTCCTTTCATTTCAATCATCTTTAGTTCTTGAGTCCCATGGACATGGGCGTATTCCTTTCTGCCACTTTTCTGTAAATCTAGTGAACTTCTTCACGTAGCCTGAGGACAAAATAGTTGTTCTTGATATGAAATTGAGTATGCAAAAAAAAGGCGACCTTGGCTTTCTCAGCTCTCCTATGTCAAAGGTCGAGGATTTACTCTGCTGAATTGGTCCAACTAAACCAAATCTCAGCTTTTCTGTGGGGCTTTCAAATCGGTTGACCTGGCTTGGACTCTGATGGTTGACTAATCCATCACTGTCTTGTGGCACGTCTTTGGTTGTTCCCATTGTGCTGGCTGGACAGGAGTTGTTTGGGATTGGGGGGATGGGGGTGGGGGGGGGGGGGCTTTTCACCTGGAATAACAGGAAAAATATTTTCATCAAGTTCCTGGCCCAGGTAATTAAAATGGAAACCCTCCCGAGTGGCCTTGTGGTGTTCACTCTTTTTTTTTTTTATATCCGCCTCTCAGCAGCAGCAGAGGCAGCAGTAGCAGCGAGAGATCTGCCCTTTCTGTGGTTTCCCCCTGATGTCAGTGGGTCTGAGAGGAGATAAATGGCATGCTCTGTGATTTGTCATATTACGGCTCATCACACCGTTCCAGTACTCCCTAATTACCAGCTGACAGCATGGATGGGTGTGTTTGACAGTGTCAGTGCTCACAGGGTTTCAGGAACAGACCAGTGGCTTAATTAGCTCAGCTAACATGTGTTTGTCTGGGAACAGACAGCGTGATTTGTCTGCTAACGGTCTATATTTGTGGTTTCACTGCTAACACAATATTTTCCTCCTTTTAGATTTTCCAGATTTACGTAGTTTCCCAATAATGCTCACTCTCAGTGCTCACTGTAGTGCACTACAAAGACTAAAGCTGGATTTATACTTCTGCGTTGCGTCGTCGCAGACCTTCGCCGACACCAATCAGACCTTCGCCGACACAACGCATACACCTTTCGTGCGCATGAAAAAAATCCTGACTACGCGTCAAAGTGTCGCCGACACGGTACGCAGACCGACGCATACGTCATGGATTGTAATTGGTCCGCTTTACATCAATTCCAGTTCTCCGCCTTTCCAGTGCGTTGTGTGTACAAGACAGGCATTTTTGAACTTACATAAATGGCCTTATAACTACCCATTCACCTGACAAAGACAGTTGACCATAGAAAGTAATGACCTGATAACTATGCTCATTAACCAGACAAAGCTTCCCATCAACGCATCCGACACAGTTTGGGAAGTTCCACAGTCTCTAGAAATCTCCGGCTATCGTTTCCCACTGGTTAGCTGACAGACAGGGCAAAAACTCAGGCTGTAGTGTTGTCCACAACGCTTGCAAACCTCTGACACAATAGATGACACTGTGGATGAGGCCAGCTTGTAGCTTGCCGCTAGCTACAGCCTGTTGATTTGCACCAGAAGCCAATTCTCGCAACGCAACGACCGGAAAACACACATGCAAAGGACCCTTTCTAAACTCAATAACCCCCTAGCGTTGTGGCAGTGAACTGCCACGCGCAGCAATTACGCGGACGCAGAGGTATAAATCGACCACGGAAGTATAAATCAAAAACGTCGGCGAAGGTGTCTGCGACAACGCGACGCAGAAGTATAAATCCAGCTTTAAGATATATCTATCTATAGATATCTACTTTCAGTCTGGCATCAATTATTGCCATTAACAGCTTTTTGAGCGTGTGTGACATTTCTTTTATGGGTTTTGAAGAACCAAAATATGATTAGTGCATAAATCTGGCATGCTATGTTACATATTTGTATTTGAGAGTGATTAAAAAGCAAAGCAAGTTTATTTTTATTGGCTCCAGGCTCCTATGTTATCTGTTGCATGTGTTACATTGACATTCATCCAAGAATGCCTCGTCTCAGTCTTCCTCCACATTCCCTGCCAGTGCCCTTTCGGGAGCAGTGGTGCGTTCGTGATCAGACATGATCAGGCAAAAGATCTCTTCAGACCCCAGACTTCTGCAGCTGAACCTCATTAGCAAAGACAGACACCGACGGGTGGACCTGCAGGTCTGATGTAATGGGGTTTGGCTTTCCCCCCACCCCAGCTCCTGAAGCGGATAGATTAAATACTCTATTTAATTATGCCAATTAAATGGTAATCTTATCAGAGCCCCTGCCCTCCTTCCAAAGGGGGACTTAAGCGATACCAGATGCAGGGAGATTACCCACAAGCACATGGGGGAAGAGCAGAGGCGTACCCCGAGGCATGTTGGCACTTGATGAAAGGAGCTGGGGTATGTGTCCACTCTATATGGTATTATTGGTGAGATGTGATTGGTGTGTTGTATTGATGGTCCTTTAAACATTAGTATGTTACACATCAGTAAGACGTTTTTAGCTTCTTGACTCTGTTATGCCAAGAGGCAACTTGATTTAGGCTACTCGTTGATCAATGACTGGGTCAAATGGTTCCTGAGCTTATTCGAAACAACCTTAAGTTCACTCAACTGCCCCTTAAAGCAATAAAAAATAATTTGCTAACTTGACTTCACAGTTAGCCTCTTAATCAGTCGATAAAGCCTTCTGCTCAAACTGGGCATATCTTACAAGTTGGAGTTGACAGACTTTGTCCTCCAAGTCTCTCTCTCTTTCTCAACCCCCCCACCCTCTCTCTCTTGCTCTCTCCGGAGGTAGATGGTAAGTGTCAGATAGGGCTCAGTTGCCGGAGAGATCTGGCAAGCAGAAAGGTGTCTGGTGTATTAAGTGGATGTTTTAAGTCTGGGCTCAGAAAGAGGATTGCTATTCTGTTGGTGGTTGGAGGCAACACGCATATAAAGACAGTGCTGTGACATTTGGACTTGGCGGCAAGCTTGAGGTTGTCTTGGCAACCCAAAGGTTGTGTGTCTGGCTGGAGTTCTGTGTGTGTGTGTGTGTGTGTGTGTGTTTCCTTCTTTAACCAAACATGGCTAATGACATGTTTCTTAGTACACTGTGTAACCTGTCCAGTTTTTGAGTACATTTCCAAGTTCTTCTGTTCTCCTTGACAAACCCACAGTTAGCGTTTTGTAGAATCTCGAGCCCTCTCAATGCACACATTAGGCATGTTGAGCTTAACCATCTTTTACACTTTGACCAGATACAAAACAATTCCATTATTGAGATGTGCTGCTGGGAGAAGAGACTGAAAAATTCAGTACAACTCCTCTGCCGGAGCAACCTCTTTGAAGTTGAGACGGAGCTAAAAATTCATATATTCCATAAGGAGAAGCTTCCATCCCCCCACCCCCAACCCCTTTGCTGCAGTCATCTGCGCAACACAGCGTAAAGCGGGCCGAGAACTGGCACGTTGGTTCTAGCGTTTGTTACAGATACCTTGGATAGCGTTAAATCCCTGCCAATGCAGGGTGACATGTAAATGTGTGGGAAAAAAAGTGTGTGAAAGGGTGTAAATGGGCAAGTCTGTGAAGGTGTGTATATCTGTAAATGAGCAATTGTGTGGTAGCATGAATGTATGTTAGTAAGCACTCTTTGTAAGGAAGAATGTATGTTAGTATGTTAGTAAGCTCTTTTTGTAAGTCGCTTTGGATAATGCATAAATGTAAAGCACTATGCGTGTGTGTGTGTTGTTAAGGCGTGTATGTGTGTCAATGAACGAGTGTTGTGAAGGTGTGTGTATATATGTGAATGAGCGATTGTGTGTGATGGCATGTATTTGTGTTAAATCAGCAAGTGTGAGCACTTTGCTTTGTCACACCTCACAACACCCCTGTCTGAGTTGTCATGATGGCACTTATCATTGCTTTGAATGTGAATTCTCACCTCCCCCTTCCTCCTCCCTCTAGCACTCACACACACACACACAAACACACACACACACACACACACACACACACACACACACACACACTTCTACTTCCAGAATGGCCCTATGATGGCCTTCTCCTCCCCCTCTTTCTCACCTTCTCACATGCGACAGCCATTTGGTGGCCCCCTGTGCAGAGTGATTTGGTGATCCTTAGTGCTGGGTTGGCCAGCCTGCACGGGTGAGTGGGTATCGGGGGAGTGGCAGGGAAGACGGCGCCCATCCCCAGTGCTGTAGTACAGGGTGGTATCACCCTGGCCTCACCTGCTTCGCTAGTGCCACCCTGAATAAATCAACCATTTTCATTAGCAATCTGTAGGAATTCTAGGCTTTGGGTTGGCCCATTCCATTTGTTAAGTGTCTATTTGCATTCCTTTGCTGAGCTTTTTCCCCCCTCTTTGTGTGAGTGTGTGTGTGTGTGTGAGTGTGTATGTATGAGCCCCTCTGTAGGAGAACTGGGAGAGAAAGTGGTGCAGCCTCCATTGTCTCTTTTGTTGCAGAGAAGGTTGAAAAGGCCAGTGAATAAGAGGGGGAACCAGCCAGAGGGATGGATGGAGGGAGGGAGGGAGGGAGGGAAAGAGGGAGGAGAGAAAGAGGGGGTGGGGGATGGACAGAGAGAGATCCAGGCCGGGAGCGGTGATTGGCGGGTGGTGGTGATGGTGTAGGATGGGGGAGGATGAGTGGGTCTCTGTCTGTTATATCAGCATGTTCAGACACAGCTGTTGCACTCTGGGTGGTTCAATGGGAAGGGAAGGGAAGGTGAGTGGGTGTGTTCAAAAGAGTGTGTGTCTGACCCAGAAGTGAGACTCTA
>JAGFZM010005253.1:0-19119 GCA_017657215.1 Limnothrissa miodon | reverse complement strand
ACACTGCTTTCCAAACTGAGGTCCGGAGAACCCCAGGGGACTGCAGCTCAAGATCAGGGATTCCTTGACAAACTTTGCTACAAAATAGCGTGACGTCGGAACGATTAAATAGATATAAGCCTGAATGGTTAAAATTGTGTTTTGATTATGAGAAGTCCTTGAAAATGTTTTATTTTCTGTTCCATGAGGAGTCCCCCTGTCCAGTGAAGATTGAGAACCCCTGGTCCATACGCCTTAATGAGGAACTTATTGAGTAATATGGCCCTCCATTCCCCCAGACCAGTGCATAATCAGGACCAAGTCCTTTGTGATACCAAAACAGTTTACGAGCATTGACAAAAAAAATCCCATGAGACAATACAACTTAGCTAAGTATCAGAGACAAAAACTCATTAAGTAAAATATATATACATTGCCGTACCTTTTAAAAAATAAATTTTATGTACATCAACGTGATGCTTAAATGGGGAAATCTGTAACCCCCTGGAAATAAAATGATAGAAGCCTTGCTTCTTAGACAAAGCTGTGCCAAACAGCTGAACTGACTTAAATAACCAGCTCAAATACTTCCCAGATTAAAAAAAATAATAATTTGGATCCATGGGATTATATATCATTGCTAGGGACAGACTCCAGATGTGGGAGTACTGAACACCATTGATTATTGTACCATTCATTAGTGTGGAGTACAAGTGTAGTAGTGTGACCCTAACAGAAATGGTATGGCTGTGGTCTCTCATGACAACATCAGTGCTTCGTCAAAAGTGCTCGTCAGAAACAGAACGCTGTGCCCGACCAATCAGCTGATTGCTATTCACTAAATCCAGGGGACCCGAACGCCTCCCTCACTCGCCACTGTACATCAGCTGCAATAATGCTACATTATCCTACACAATACCGTGCTCGCTAAAGCCTTCCTGAACATCAATAGATCACTCCCTACCCACCCCCACTCCCACCCACTCCCCTACCCCTTCACTAGGTTTACGGACAGCAGGACTTTGTTTCATTCACTTAGATCCTTTTAATCCTCCAGTGTCATCCGCTGAGTGGCGTCCACGGTGGGCTACGGTTTCCTATGGTCGATACTCAATGAGCTCCTCTGTTTGGGCTTCAGTGCTAAATCTGCCTACAGACTGGGGCTGTTGCAGTACGGGACCCTGAGTAAAAAAAAAAGTGCTCGTCTCTGCGGGTCTGGAGGCCCCTCTCCTCATCACCTTCTGCCACTTGGGCTCCCTCTGAGTTCCCAGTGGCGCCCCCTCTCTGCCCTCTGGGCTGCTGAGATGGGCTGTTTGCGGTGGCGGGGGCTCCAGATTAGGCTAAACGCTGCAGATTAGCGGCCGACGCTGAGCTGTGCTCACTGCTGAGCGGTGTTAGCCTACTAACCTCTGACCCCCCCCCCATCAACCCAGCCCCAAAAAAAAACAGGGGGGGGGGGGGGGGGGGGGCTGCAGAAAGATGGAGAGTGTATAAGAGACTGAGATGTGCACATCTGTGCAAGCATTTAAAAGGACCCATAAATCCCCATTTAACACTGACACAGAGTTGTGTGTAAAAAGAAAAGTCTCCTAATTGAACCTAATTGAATTGAGTTTCCTGTCAATTCACCAGACCTCCACACATGAGTGAAACTAATAAAATACAAAGAAAAAGTAAAACAAAATGCTAAAACAGAAATGTAAAACTATACAGCAATATTCACCTGCCATAAATAATGATGCACATATTCATATGTTCACAAGGGGGGGTGGGGGTAGGGGGTGGAGTAATAGTGGTTGCAGGGGACAGTAGCAGTGAAAGTAGTAAGGTCAGTAGTTGCAGTCGACGGCCATTTTAGTAGGAAGGGCAGGAGGTAGGGGGTGGCGGATGGGACAACTGGTAGGAGAAGAGGACTGTGGGTACTGTAGTACTCAGTAGTTTTGGCAGAAGAAGGTGAGGTAGGCCATGTCACAAATTTGTGGACGGCGGCTAATTTTTTTTTTCAGACTGGCAGGATACTTTGCAGTAGTAGGACAGTTGTCTCGCATCACTCGAGTTCTTGCATCGTCACACGGACGAGTTCTCTCTCTCGCTCTCTCTCTCTCCGGAGGTCGCTTAGATTTTGACGTCCTCCTCCACGCTCAGCTGGGCCAGGGTCTTTTTGATGCGCAGGGCCGTGAGACGTGCCGCCCCGTTGGCGTACCAACACTCGCGCATGATCTTCCCCATCACACGCAGCGCCTGGGAGAGACAGGAGGGCTGTTAGTACGACCTGATAAGACGATGCCACGGACGCAACGGGCCAACAGAGATGAGTCTGGGGTAGTGATGGCCACATTGAACCATTTTGCAACTCATCTGCTGAAAAGCTTCAAAGCTTCAACAAAGCTTCATCTTGCCATCACTAGTCTGGAGTATGGGAGTGCAGTGAGAGGGTGTGTGCCTAAAGTACAGGCAACATGAATGCCTGTTTACTGTTGTTTACACAGGGCTACTACAAATGCACTGGTACTCAATAAGGTTTATGCACCCCAACAGAGCACACGTCTCATCCATGGGTTTTAAGGTGGACCAACCCGTGTGAAACATAGCCTCTCCTAGTGATGTGAGACAAGTGGTGTGAAGTTTGTGCTCAGATTCGGTGAGCAGACGCAAATGTTCTTTGCGACTGTTGTTTGTTTACGTTCTCTGTTTACAGTTGAAAGTGGTGACAGTGATGGTGGTGTTTGAATGTGGCCTGCCTCATCGCTCTACCAGTTGTTATAATAATAATAATAATAATAATAATAATAATAATAATAATAAAAATAATGAAGGTGATGGTGGAGTTTGTATGTGGCATACCTCATAGCTCTGCCACCAATTGGGAATGTTGGGTCGTAACCGCTGGTCACACACCACCTTCCTCATGTCCTCTATGGAGGGGTCAGAGGGCACCAGGTCATAGTAGGGCAGCTGATATTCCTCGTGAATACCTACAAACACACACACACACACACACACGATACATGCCAGAAAACAAAGCACATATAGAGTGGTTAGATATTTTGCATATATTTCTTCAGACATTTTTGTCCTTTTTTGGAACAGTATGATTAAGTAAGCAAGCATACAAAAACATTTCACAACAAAAACATTAATACAATATTATTTTAAACAATATTGAGAATTTATCAGTGGAGAAAACTCTCTCTCTCTCTCTCTCTCTCTGTTTTTTTTTCCCGCCTATGCTCAGAGCCACGGGATCCCATACAATCCTGACGTGTGATGGGATGTGTTTAGTCTATACACACTCCAGGGGGTTCTCTGGGAGCTGTCTAACACACAGATATATACACACTCACACACACACACACACACACACACACACAGGCTCTTAACTGGGCACCTTACCTCCTGCGTTGCATCTCCGAGCGATCTCCCAGTACACCAGCCCCAGCGCATAGATATCGGCACACTTGAATGAGTCAAAGTGACGCATGTTGATGCTCTCATCCAACACCTCTGGGGCCATGTACCTGACACACACACACACACACACACACACAAGGGCCACACAATGGTCAACCCACATGCACAAGAATGCCACACTTTCATTTGACCTCATATTGCTTCAATAACAGCTCATAGAGATGATAGAGTTAATCAGAGATGATCTGTCAGCTCGCTCTCATCATGTAAAACAGATGATCATCCCTATTATCATTAAAAAAAGATGATTAATAACTTTCAGTTATTACCCTGGACCTATAGCACAACACACAGTCATCTCTCCTCCTGGTATCATCTACTTAAGACCCAGTTAAAGATTTCCAAAAGAAACTATGTTTCCATCTTATAAACGAGACTGCCATCACATTTAACTCAGGAATGCAGATCACTCTACTCCTCAAATGCCCCAGACGGTGGTTGACCCAGGAAAGTACAGCCAGAGAAACTATCTTTGGTACAGTTTACTCCTGTAGGACAATCATGTTGGTAAGAGTGCCACTAGTTGGGTACCTCTTGGTGCCCACCCGTTGGTTGGGCGCGATGTCAATGGTGTCTGTGATGGACTCGTGACGCACAGCCAGACCCAGGTCGGCTATGGCACAGGTGCCATTCTTTTTGACCAGAATGTTCTTGGACTTCAGATCACGGTGAGCAATGCCAGGCTTGCCTACAGAACAAAGACATGGTAGGTGGATTTTAGACAACTTTTAGACAAAAGAAATTTGTGGAGTTATTATTGGCAGCATGTGTCCAAACCAAGGCAATCCTTGATTTAAAATGTCAAACATAGATATAAAATTAATTTGATGAAAACACGCCTTCAACCAGGGTTTTTTTCCAGAGCTTTATAAGCTGTCCCACTTGACAACAAACACCTCCCACCTTGACTACATCCCACAAAAGTTTAATTAATACTATAAAATAATGGTACATGGTATGTGCGTTTTATTTATTTCATTTTTTAAATGTTTTTTTTTTTTTTTTTTTTACTGCACAACATAAGCTTTCCAAATGATAGTCCCTAGTCTCTGACATCAACTATCCACCTTGACTTCTATTCTGTGGACAACACTGTGAATTGCCCATGTACAAAATGCCTGTGCATGCTGTGGCCATTTGGAGAGGGGGGGCTTTACTTACCCTGTGTGCCCAGGATCTCCATGTGCAGGTGAGCCAGCCCACTGGCTGCAGACAGGGCCAGCTTGATCATGCCCTCAATGGTGATGGAGTAGCGGTTCAGGTAGTCGAACAGAGAGCCGTGCTCATGGTAGTCCGACACCAGCCACAGCTGAGTCCAGGTGCCATTGTCTGGGGTCAGGAGACATCCAGCAACATTCATACATATTTGTGGGTATCACTTTATTTTAAGGTTCAAATGTTTGCCACCAATATATACCTAGTTAATGTATTACTGTAATTTGTAAATAAATGGTTAACAAATGGTTAACGTTGCCTAAAACATGCCTTACAAGTCACTTATACAGACATTAAGTATGTATTAGTGGCTAACATGTGAACCTTAAAATAAAGTGTTACCTTTTTTGCATACAAACACAGATGCAAGTACAGGTTTTATGATTTTTATACATTGTGTTTATTACATTTTATAATTAAAAATACAAAGAATTACATTTATGATACCTGAAAACAAGAAAAATAAAACAGGAGTTGCTAAATTGCTGCCAGGTAAGACCACAAATTAAATACATCCCTTAATTCCAAACATGAATGAATACTTTGGATTTCATCTGGTAAATAACATTCTTCCAGAACTACAGCTGAAGAATTGTAATTTGGGAATTGTCTTTGGGAGTCACTGACCAAATGGAATAACTCCCTATCTGCGCACCCAAAGTCTTTGGACTTCTCTTTCAAAATCTGTGGTCTGACTCACCCTTATTGTCCGCGGCGATGAAACCCAGGATGTTCTCGTGGCGGAGCATGATGGTCTGGTAGATCTCGGCCTCGCGGAACCAAGAGCGCTCCTCACGGGACGAGAAGATCTTCACGGCCACGTCGCCACCCCTCCAGCGTCCCCGCCATACCTCCCCGAAACGGCCCTTGCCGATGATCTCCTGCAGCACAATGGTCCGCGCCACTGTCCTCTGCACAAACAGCGGCAGGCCTGCAAGACAGAGATAGGACATTTAGCAGAAATATAAAACAGCGGCAGGCCTGCAAGACAGAGGAAGGACGTTTATAAAAAAAACATTAGAGTGTGTCTGCGATGCACAGAGCACTGGGTTCCTGTGTGGTCGGGGGGGGGGGGGGTCAAAGGTCAAATGTGAAGCCACCAAACATATGAGGTGTCGGATTGGGTGCTTTCTTGATTTCTTCATACTATACTTGTTGCATAAGGAAATATGTATTTGCATAAGGAAGGTATGTATTTGTTGCATAAGTAATAATAATAATAATCAGAATCAGAAGAATCAGAAATAACTGTTGTTATTTCATGTCTGAAGTCTATCGAGTGTGTGAACAGGCACTGGGTCTCCCCCTACTGGAGAGTGCTGGCTTCCTGTGGAGTCAATGAGGACAATCTGGAGGTCAAAGGTGAAATTGCCATATCTCACACTGAAGAGGGGTGTCGGTCCAAAATGTTTATGAGGCAATTAAAAGAGTAAAGTAAGAATGTACAATATCTTAAATAAATAACCGGAGTAAGTCTACTGAATGTGACATGGCTAGGTAACAGATAAGATAATTCAATGCCTGGTGAAACTTTATATTACAGTGCTCTTGTTTCCACTGTATCTATTACATGTGGTGCAGTGAAATAAACTGTGTGCCAAAGTGTAATGCAGTCGAAGATATGTTTTTAAAAAATAACCCTCTACTCCACCTGCAATAGGAAAGGCTTGTTGCCAGGGAACAGAAACAGGTATTTCTAATCACTTGGTTGCACACAGTGTATTGCCATGTTAGTAGCAGATATTCCATTATGGAATGTCCACTGTGATACCATGGTATCGCATAATGCAGCAGGGTTTGTTACGATCTAATTGTAACTGAAGATTGAAAAATGAACTGAAGCACTATCCCCTAGCACTATGCTCCTTAAGGTTTCTGCTAATGTAGCTTGATTGTTATACTCGTTTTGTAAGTCGCTTTGGATAAAAGTGTCTGCTAAATGCATAAATGTAAATGTAAATGTCAATGTAACTGCAACCCTACTGTACCCATGGCACTGCAATACCCCATATTAACAAAAGGCTTTTCTTTAAGATAACTTTGCACAGTCAAGCACTGTCTCTTCCCTCGGGTGCGACAGCCAGACTTACCGGAGCCCGAGCCGGACGTGGAGAGGTCGTAGATGAGGTCCTGCAGGGTCTTGTCCTTGGCTAGGTAGAGGTGCTCGGTGCTGGGGTCCTCCACGTCCAGGCGGTGCCGGTGGCCGTAGGCCCTCTGGTGGTGCTGGAACAGGAAGCGAGCCAGCAGCAGCACCACGCACAGCAGGAAGACCGGCCCCGCCACCGCCGCCGCCACCTCCACCGGACCCCAGCCCTCCGTGTAGTTCAGCGCAGGCCACGCCGTCACTGCACACACACACACACACACATAAGGGACAGAGGCAACAGTTTAGAGGCAATGCATTAAGTTGGTGGTATAGTTCATATCTTACTATTGCTTCTTCAGCCTATTACCTTGCACTTGCATATATACAGTATGTGAGGAGTTGATAAGAAGATAAAAGTTCTATGTAGACAGCAGACAGTATAACTTAACATAACTGTGACCCCGCATCTATACCTGATACATTACAAAATCATTAGGGCAAGTCATAGTACATTTCGAAAAGTTGATTTGATGTTTTTTTTTTAGAATGTTTACTACACTGCCACGTCTATTGTAGCCGGTGATAGTGGCTGAGTTATGGCAGCCAGTTACAATGATAATATGGCAGATGTGTTTGTGATGTATCCGGTGTGGCCTCTGTTTTTCACAAGTAAGTGAGATTCAGCAAATCCTCTTGCGTCGCACTTGGTCAATGTCCACCCCCTTGGTCAACCGCCCCCCCCCCAGAACTGTGTCTCAGCCACCCGCCGCCACCTGTCGCTAGCCACCACGTCTGTCGCTAGCCATGACGAAGACCTGCCTCAACCACTCACCTGGGTGCACCTTGAGGTCCATGCTGTTGCAGAAATCTGTGTAGCAGCAGTGGGTGTTGAGGAAGCCCTCGGCGCTCAGGCAGTAGAAGGGCTGTCCCGGCGGCATCAGCTGGTCGCGGGGGATGCAGTTGCGCACGCGCTGCTCCACCTTGTCGATCACCGAGGTGGAGGCCATGCACGCGCCGTCCGTCTGGCACTGGTAGCCCTGCTTCTCGCAGCTGGCAATGGTGCAGTTACACAGCAGGCCTGTGAGGGGCAGCGGGCGAGGGAGACAGCCAGGGAGGAATACAAATGATTTCATTAGGCTGCATAATGAGGCCTTCTGGCTGGAGGACCTAAAATACCTCCACATTTGAATATCTCATGCTGGAAATACCTAAAAAATACATGATGATATTCGAATAATGATGCCATTTTATAATTGGTGGCATTTTATATGTAGCTTGAAGAAAATGAACAATGCACACATTAAAACAAATGTGGCTAAACCACTACAGCCTGGTAAGATTGACAGGACAGCTCTAAAGGGGCAACGCACCCAAACTATGTATATATTTCTGCCACCAGGTGGCGCATTTGCAGCAGCAGGGAAGAAAAACAAGCCCTGAATCACAGCCCGCTAAAGCAATGCATTTTTAACAAGGTCGTATTTCCCCGGCCCTTATCAGATTCAGGGTCATTTCATGCTTTTACCCCATAATAGACAGGCGAGTGCACCTGTTCCCCCTGCAAGGACTGCTTTAAATGATGAACAAGAGCTCCGCGGCACAGCTTATTACTCTCCGGCAATGCTTATGTTTATACACATACACGGTAATTCTCGACACAAACACAGATCAGGGCCCCGTGACCTTCGCTCTGAACCGTGACATGTGAACGCTAAGCACTGTTCCATTCTGATAGCAAACATAATTTATTGCCGACTTGGAAGCCGTGTGTGCGTGGTGTATGTCTGGGAGCGCTGATCAGGCTCCTAGGAATGTGGGTTCACTCTAAACCATTCCTAAAACCATTACTATGGACTTTAAACTCCGTTTTCCGCTTTTCTCCACCACAAAGTAAACCCCAAAAAATATGGTCACCGGATGCAAGCGTGCATTTTATTTGTTACACAGCAACACTGGAAAATCTCTTCCAGCGTAAAGAAAAGTTGGAACAGCGTGTGTGTTGTTGTCTTCTGTTTCCAAGGCGTCCGGTGCATGACCTTTAGGTCTCTTTGGGCCACTTTGTGTTGGCGGCTGATGGAAACACCATAAAATCCAAAAAGAGTCCGGCGCCGATGCCACGCTGATAACGTGGTGGCAGAGAGCTTGTGGACAGAGGGGAAATGAGTGTCGTGGAAAGAGATGGAGGAGTAGACTACTCATGTTTGTGAGGAGTGGTCTGGCTTCATATGCATGCGCTCACACACACACACACACACACACAGTCGTGGCGTCTGGCAGGTTTCGTAATGTGTACATGCACTTACTTTTCTAATTCACTTACATCAAATCAAATTAACACACTCACAAACACACACACACAGGCACCTTTTTCTCTCTCTGCTTCCAACACTAAAAACAACAATCTCTGTATGTAAGGTCGCCTTCAATGCAAGATGCTGTCCAACAAAGGCCTTCCCACTTTTATCCTTTCACAACCACACACACTCACACACACATAGATGCCTTACTGAGGTCACATCACTCCTTTTCTCTGGGGTGCTCTGTCTCTACCACAAACCTCTCTCTCTTTCTCTATCTCTCTCTCTATCTATCACAAACCTCTTTCTCTTTCCCTCTCTCTGTCACAAACCTCTAACTCTCTTACACACATAACCTCTCTCTCTCTCTCTCCACCACAAATCTTCAGTTCCTACAACCTGTGACTTGGTTATGATCCGATGGCAAATGAGTGGCCTAATAGAAGGGAGCAGGTCTCCAGTTACCGCGGCGACGTTACACCCTGGAGGGAAACAGCACCAAGGTCAGATCTGCACTACTGCCATTAGCCCACTAAAGCCATAAAAGCCTTTTTGTTTCATCAAATCCCGTCGCCCTTCTGAATTAAAACACACACTCACACAACCACACACACACACACAAATGTCACCCCCACCCCGTATCCCTCCTGCAGTGTTTCAGTGGGTCATTAAGTCCTGACTAAGCTTTTACTTCAGCCCATCACTCGTTCGGCGGGTGACGTTCTTTTCGAGCTCAACCCTTGTTGTTTGTTGGAAAAGGAGAATGAGAAGGAGAGAAAGAAAAGAAAGAGAGGGAAAGAGAGAAAGGGAGAGTAGGGGAGAGAGTCTTTTCCGGTTGTTTGCTGCCTTTTTACTATTTTCAGACAGACAGGCAGGCAGACAGACAGACGTCAACCAAACAGTAATAACATTTGCCATTAGCAGTGTCTAGATGCAGGGGTTTGAGGGGTAGATAGAGAGGCTGGAGGGTTTTTTGTTGCTGCTGCAGTAGTCTGAATAGCACAAGGGGGGGGGGGGGGAACAGAGAAAAACCATCTGCCACACTTTAAACGGATCAGTGCAGAGATATGTCTGGAGCTTCTATTAAGGAACATTATTATATATTCTACCCTGTCCAGACTTAAAGACTGCTCAACTTATTTGTGCCTGTGTGTGTGTGTGTGTGTGTGTGTGTGTGTGTGTGTGCATGTTAGGCTGTGTGGTATGTACAGACACACAATGAAAAAAGAACACACATTGTAAATGTATTGCTTGCCCGCACAAACACACACACACACACACACACACACACCCAGGACCCACCCACACGAGGACAACAACAACAATTGCGCCATGCACACAAGGAAGAGCTCCATCCAGTGAGCTTTTGATAGGAACGGCCAAATCCTCTTGACTTCAGGGGATTGGTGGATGTAGGGGTGTTTGGCCTGGATTGGAGGTGGGGGGGGGGGGGGCTCTGGCCCACTGTGACGGGTAGCAGTTGTACAACTACAGGGGGCTGGTGGCGTGTCAGTGTGTGTGTGTGTGTGTGTGTGTGAGGGGTGGCAGGAGGGGGGACTCAGAACTGAAGGGGATGGAGGTAGTTTGAATGTAAGCTCTTTCCAAGCCTGATACCCCACTGGTTTGACTGGGCTGGGAATAGGGTTGAGTGAGGGGCTGGGGAAGAGGATAGCTCCAGGATTTTGGGGGTGGATGAAGTTCATGTAACTGGTCTTGGTCTCTGTGTGTGTGTGTGTGTGTGTGTGTGTGTATGTGTGCGTGTGCGTGTGTGTAGGAGGGGTCGGGTGGGGGATACATGGGGTGTAAATAGTTGGAGGGACCAGCTGTTACAGATTGTAAACCCAAGTCTAGACAGTGACTGAGACACAGGACCATAGCACTATACCAGACAAAGACATCTTCATTGCAGGAGCAAAAAAAAAAAAAAAATGGTGTCTGTTTCCTCAATATAAAAAAAAACAGTGACATCAGCTTTAGAAAGCACTTTTGTTGGCACCTCACATAACTTTGAAAGTTATGTTCTATTTAAATAATATACTTATATTACTGTGCAGTATAGCATATAGTAGTGTTGCTGCCTACATATAGATTACCTATTTATATATCACCTATTTGACTCAACATAAGGTGTTTACTAATGGTGACACATACTGTATGCATTGATAACATATCATAACTAGTCAAGCTTCCATGTTTTATCAATAACACAAAATGTGTTGTGCATGTGTAGTGTGTGTGTGTGTGTGTGTTGAGACCAAGCAGTGTGACTCCGTGCTGGTCCAGTTACAGTGGCTAGTGTGGAACCTGACACCGCCATCATAACCGGAAGAGGGTGCTTGCACGGTACGCAATAAATCATTAATTACAACTGTGGACAGACTGGACAGGATGCCTGCTGACTTCACCCGCTTCATTGACGCTTTGCTGGATGGCACACAGGCCACAGGAACACACAAGCATCGCACAGGGCGGAGGACTTCAGTCCCCACTCCATCACCAGCTTGTGTTTGTTAGTCAGTTAGAGAAAGAGAGAAAGAACAAGAAAGGGAGAGAAAATAAGAGAAAAAAATAGAAAGAAAAAAATGAGAAGAATGAGAGAGAAAGACAGTTGGAAAGGTTGACATAGAGAGATAGAAAGAGAGACATAGAGAGAGAGAGAAAAAGATAGAGAGAGAGAGAGGGAGATGGAGAGGAAGTGTAGGGGATTACATAAGTTGATTGGTGTGAATCCAGTGAATCGACACAGCATTCATTCAGATACTTTCAAGGCCACGGGCTATACATGAGCACAGGACATGTTGCAATGACCTGGTGATGACAACACGGCGACAGTATTTGAGCAGCACAGCACAGCGACATGAGTGTGAGTGAGCGCTAACACAAAAGTGACTCAGCGGCGCATACATTAGGCTTCCATACACTTCCATGCATGCGCACATGACCGTAAACCGCTCCTTTTCGCACGGGAGCAGATTCATACAAAGGTCACCTCTCGCTCCCTTATCAATTTTTCAAATGGCTCCTGACATTTCAGAAGGCTAGGCCCAGTCCTATCCTGTCCTGTCAGTGGGAGACTGGTTTTAACACCTCTGATGACTGGCTTGGAAGTCATCAACAAAATCGTTGCCTGCGTGTCAAATGGTGGATTGCGCCACCTCCCAATATCGTTTCCTGAACAGACACAGAAATGGCCGATACGTTTGTCGTTCATATGCAATTAACGAGGCATTACGCCTAAATTGATTTTCTCATAATCATCAGCTTTTTTCCCCATAATCTGGAGTGGGAGAGATTAGGAGCTGCTAGAACCAATGTATATTTTAGACACATACACAAAAAAACCTGTGGACCACACATGTCCTACACATAATAACAGTCTGGGGCCTGATTTAGGTAGGCTTACAGTACACGCATGCTCTTTCAACCATCTGGCTATTTAAGACCCTGTAAAGCGTAACAAACCGATTCTCCGAAGATTTGTCCGGTTTTAGGCTTCTGGATCTAAAAACCTGCTGTTCATAATGATTACCAATTTCTACAATACTGTGTGTGTGTGTATGTGTGTGTGTGTGTGTGTGTGTGCGTGTGCGTGCTGTTGGGGGGTAAAGTGAATGCAGAGCAAGGCCCTATGATAACATGTGTAAATCACCCCACCACCCAAAGATTTCCTACCAAAGGTACCACAAGCATTAGAAGGCATTTGCATGAGCATGCTGTCATTGTTTTTTTGTTTTTTGTTTTTTTTTTACAGATAGTCTTCTCCATTACCAGACAAAAAACAAACAAAGAACATGCAGAGACACACACTCCCAAAGAGCTTTCTAACCAGGCAACTCTGCAAGTTCAGGCATTTCCTTTAGCCAACTCTGGATCAATGGCCTCACAGCTTTTACAGCTTCAGCATGTTCTTGACTGGACTCTTTGTGCAGTCCACCTACACTCGGCAGAGAGACGCAAGACAGACTGGAGAACTTCGATCGGAAAATAGGCATAGACAGGGACACTGCACAAGACCACCTGTTTCTGTACATCTGACAAAACAGCAGGACGGACACGCCCACATGCGCCCAAACATAACCCATACCCCACCTACTCTAAGAAGCCTCCATACCAGTTTTCAAAAGTCCTGATTTGTGCTGACACTGTACAAATCAGTGTTCCCTTCTGTTGGCACACACACACACACACACACACATGAATGCACACACCCCTGTCTTCCTCAGGTCTCACCCTGAACGTGGGAGGCAACGAGAAAGCTTGCGGGCTGTAGGCGGAAACATTGCTATCCTCAACCACAGGTCTGTGGGATTCCACTGCGACACGCAGCCAACACACTAGTACCTGAAACATGCAGAAAACATGTTTCCTTTCGTGCATGTTCATGCCACCAGCCTGGTTTCTTATGAGTCACTTATTAGGTTTCATTTACGCAATAAAGCTGAGACATGCACCGCGGGGAAAGACTTGATGAAACACTCTGGTTTGATGTGGCGGTCTCCTCTCCTATTTGCTCGCAACCAAGCACCATTATGTAGCGAGCTCTTCAGAAATAATAGCCCATTATGTGAGTGGGAGGGTGGAAACAACATTTCACCCTAATAAGCAACCAGATCCAGGTCTGGGTTAATGGGTGTTATTTGATCGGATACATTTTGTGTCTTCATCAATATCTTGCCTTGAATCTATCTTGCGACAGAACACTATAGAATGCTCTATATTTCATCAATAAAAGTCCAATGTATATCAACACATACAGCTACTTTATGTAGAAAATAATACAAAATAAAATGCAAATAAAAGAGCCTAAATAATATCCTTAATTTGTCAAAACTGGGGAAGCTACAGTACTAAATTGACTTTAAAATACCCATTCTGATGAGCTCTGATAAGAAGCCTGAAAAAAGTCCACATTATCCCACTGTTTGCAAAATGAATTATCTCAGAACATGCTTGAGTTGTGCACCAAACAACCATAGGAGTTAAGTCCATGGGTGAAAAAATTTGACTACGCGACTGGTCTCTGTTTATGCTTCCAAGATAACGCTGATGCCTTTTTATGGCAGCTCTTGGTAACAGTCATGACTGACCCCTGATTTTAGTCACAGCTCCATATCTGCCATAGGGATGACAAATATTCAATTTTGCTGTGCAAATAGAACGTTTTGAGAGAAGCTTAAAATAAATATAAATGTGTATATTAATAATAGATATGCTTCAATCCTCTTTTATGTTGAAAATTTTGAAGGTTGTAGAAGAGAGAGGAAGACCTTTTACTTTGAGGTCATGGAAAGAGAGGGGTGGGTGCCATTTCATGGCCTATAGGGTTCTTCAATATAATGACTATTATCACTGTGTGCACTAGACCAGACGTTTATTTTAAACGAGGTCCACATTTCTGTCTACACAGATGGATGGGGAGGGGGGTGGGTTATTCGGGGAAGGGGCTCTGATGCCCACCAATACTGGGTCACCAGCATCCTTGGTCACAAAAGACCTTGACTTCATCTCTGACATAACATCTAATGGTGATAGCCTACACAGTATGTTCTCCATATAGACAGGAGATCTCGCTAATTCCATGAAATCATTTCAATCTGTGATTAAAAAGGTACACTTTTTCGTGTCCAACTATAGGGCACGCTAAACACCTAAGTAGGTCAGCTCTGGAGCAACAACATGGGGTTTTCAGCCACCAAAAACGCTCTAATATATAGTAACGTCTAGTAGTTTTGACCATACAACCAGATTGGGGCGTATTTAACATCATACGTGATGTGTTATGACATAAAATATCTCCTGTACCCCTGGACTCCAACTGGACCTCCACCTTACAATCAAGGCTACTGAAATGTGTGAGTTCCGCGCATCAAAATTGTATACAACTTAGTGTCGGGAGGACCACACTTCAAAATCTCCGCAGCAATTTCTGTTCCGTCATTTGAAGTTAATGGGACCCAGCCGAAGCTGCTGAAACCGGCTTGACAAGACTAGTGGGCTTGAACAGGCTTGTTATTGTTTATAAACAGAATAAAGGGGCGCCATAAACATTTAAAAGCATCCTCACACTACAGAGTCGTGTTTCTACCGAGGATATATGTCTACCATAATGTAAGTATTTCGGATTAAAGTAGGCCTAGTCAGCGTATTAAACAGCTATTATAGTCTTTTACGAGAAGGACGACAGTGCTTATCCCACGCTCCCAAACAGCTACTGCTGACCAGCTCCAAGCATAAGCTAGTTCATATTAGCCAGATATTACGAGCGACAATGATTCCGATACATTGTAACAAATGCGTAATTATACAGTGTATAAATTATCACGGACAACCGGTCATTCTAGGTTGGCGACAGCCCTTGTTCAGCCATTAATTGCTGTTTGAAAAACGCAACAAAAATAGGTTCCCTGCTAGCTTAGGCTTGCTAAGTTACCAAATCAAGCGCCATGTTGTAGGAAATGCCAAATTCAGCGGCGGCGGCAGCCCATGAAAATAAATAAATAGAACGAACAAAACGTAGTCGTGATGATGGGGGATAAACTCTTCGAACTCACCATCATATAGTCCAAAAGAGCCAGCGAGGACGAACAACGATAAAACCATTCGATGTTTATCCATGATCACAAGATCCCCATCGCATCTCAGTAACAGCCGTCTACATTTAAGTTCTATATTGACAGGAGGAAGCCGACCTCGCACAACACTCACACACCACTGCTAGTCAGTAGACGCGGACGCGCTTAAAGGAGGGTGATTTAAAGGGGAGGGATTAGGCCCAGAGAAGCTTTATTTTTAAGGAGCGCGACTATGTAGCCTAGCTCACAATTCTCCCGTTTAGAGCAGTAAAACATTAATAGTCAAAGTGCAATGATTTGCTGACGGCGCAGCAGTGGTGTAGAGAGAAAAAAGGAACGCAGAATATCAAGAGTGAATTCGACACCGACTTGGTAACATAAAAGCCATCTGTTAACATGATTATATACATTAATTATAGGCTACACCCCGATGGCGTAATGTAATATGCCTATGATAAGGATATAGGCCTATCTATTACATAGAAATGTATTTCTAATAGAAATGTATGATTTCACTTGAAGCTGTGCTAACTTTTTGGCAAAATACTTGGGTATGTTCCACCAAACAGAAAACGAATCAGTTGAATTGTAGCCATTTTAACAGTGGGTGTCTTTCGTCCTCTAGTGGCAAAGCGGAAAAATGCTACTGAACGTCAAAACAAAATGCAGACTAGTCAAATAAGGTCACGGTGTCTGGTGCCTGTCTGCATTTATGAAAACAACAAAACAAAGCTGTATCCTGATGTTGTGTCGCAGTATCATGGCAGAATACGTAAAATTTGTTTATTGAAGGATTTTCCTGATTGGTAATGCAACTTGGAATACACTTAGCCTAATTAAAACAAGATTTTAATTCGTTGTGTCTACAGAAGGCTATATTGTAACGGCGTGGATGACCGTTACAATATAGCCTTCTGTAGACACAACGATTTAAAATCTTGTTTATATATATATAATATAACATTTGTCCAGCTTAGTCCAGAAAAAATGGCGAGAATTCGTTGCCTTAAATGAGTTATAACATGAACATGATGAGAGCCCATGCCCATCAAATTTCTTAACCAAAATTAATTAGGGTGTTTTTTATTTCTTGTATTTTATTTCAAATGGAAACAAATCGTATAGTCTTTATTTTATGACATTAAAATAAAAATATATTTAATAGATTTAACCTCTAGATACAAGCCAGACCAATTTGCACAGCAATAGCTATGCATGTAAATACATGTTATTTGTTCTGTGAAGGTTATTAAATGGTTTCCAGACCTGCACAGTGAAAGCAATGACAGAAGTTTTATGACAGGAATCAGTGTACGATTTGAACTGGTTGACTGTTGCAATGAAAATGATTATTTTGCACAGACAGAGTTAGTGCAAGCACTAACTTAACTGTAGGGGGCAACTGTAGCAAATGATCAAGTACTTGCCTTCTTAATGTGAACTGTGCATTTCATTTTATCTGGTACAGCGTGATCATGCAAGTAAAGAATATGCACTTAAGGCATATCACTTCCATGCATGGAACAGTTTGGGGCAGAACAGCACACTCTTTGTCTTAGACTTACTTTATTATCATTCAACAAACACACCAACAGTGCACATGTTAAACAACATGATGTTGCTTTGATGAGATGTGTGGTATATTCACACAATAGAATACTGGTGCTGGTATGGCTTTAACAAGTATTTAATAATAATTAATATAATTAATAATTGGTGCTGGTGTGGCATTAAAAAGTATTTAATATTAATTAAATTAAATAATTTACAGTTCATCAGAAAGCAACGGTCCAAGGCACCTATTAGAGGGGGTCCTGTGAGGTAAGTTGGTAATATTGGTCTAAAACAAGACATTTGTGTAATTGTAGCCATGTATAATTACAATATTAAAAAACCCTGACAAAAGTACTTTAACAATCCAAAAATATGTCACTTACAGCGTATGGTGTATGAATGTGTTGTATGCAGCTAAATGCTAACAGTACTGTGAGTCTGTACAGTCTGTACAGTAATAATAAAAGTAAATCAAACAACATAACAAATGATGATCATCAATTAGAATATACTACACATTGGTGTGCCATCTTTCCGCTACTCATATGCCTGGTTTAAATGTTTTTATTTTAACTGTCGCAATGTTTTATAGTGACCCGTTAGATTTACTTAAAGAGGCACTCAGTAAGTTTATGCGACCATTTTTGTGGTCATAAAATCGCTTAGAAATCGTTTTTTTCTGTTAGACTGGTCTGTTGTGTAGCAAACGGCGATTGAGCACACCGCTGTACAGCCCTGTATAGTGAATACGGAACTTGCAACTTCTGAGGGAGTGTACACTACAGCAATACAGTTAACTGTACAGAGCTCCCCCTACAGGTTTGTGGCGTTTAATGCAGGGTTAAAAAACAGACTTACTGAGTGCCTCTTTAATGTGAAGATCAAGTCTTCGGTGTGAAGATCAACCTGTTAGATTTACTTTAATGTGTAGATCATCTGTGAATCTTTGACAACACAAATGCTGCTTGATCAAGTGTTAAGGGTTATTTCATTTCATTTCCCCAAGGGCTGTGTAAGCATCTGTTTCGCTCATTTATGTTCTGTTTAGGTGTATCACTTTCAGTTCATAATGGTGGCAAAATGTGTTAATATATGTCTTGGTATTGTTTTAGGGTGTTTGGAGTGTTTTAGAGAAAAAAAAAACAAAGATAAAAAAACAAAACTGTCATTTCTAATTTCCCATATATTGTTGAGCTCTGGAATCTGGTCTGAAGTAATAGATATCACTGGGCACATAAGCACAGTTCAGGATGCAAATATTGATCTAAACAATCTCCTACAAGGTCAGAGGAACATTTTCAAAATGAGTCCCTGGAGTGAAATGAACTTCAGAGCAGTGGAGCGAGTTCATGCAGTAATTGGCTCTCTTCTATAGTCCAGTCAAATACAAAACAAAACAGGAATGGACATAAGAAATGTGAAGTTCTCTCTAACACTAAGACGTGTTATGTTTTTGGGGTTGAATGCAGCTTCTTGTTTGGAGAAAACTAAAAAAACTGTATGAAAAATGTTATTATTATTATTTTGCATATATTTAGCCGCTATTAGTATAATGTTGTTAATATATACACATTATTAGAGTTATATATATATATATATATATATATATATATATATTAGAGTTCAACCTTCTCTGCCTTTGACTATCCTATAAAAAGCCCATTTCCCTTTATGTCCAGTGTAATTGACTGATCTGCATGCCCTCCACCCAGCTCAGCTCACTGTGGGCTAAACTGTGCCAATCCAATAGATAATCAGTGGGGCCAGACAGGGTGTGCTGATGCCCCTTGTGACCAGGGTTTATTGTTTTTAAATTTGTTTGACCTTGGGAACCTCTCTGTCCAGATGTGTGGCTCAAGCGTTTGTGTGTGTGTGTGTGTGTGTGTGTGTGTGTGTGAGACAGAGAGAGAGAGAGAGAGAGAGAGAGAGAGAGAGAGAGAGAGAG
>JAGFZM010005252.1:0-34701 GCA_017657215.1 Limnothrissa miodon | reverse complement strand
GGTGCACAGGTGTCACTTTACATTGTCTTACTTACTGTCATATAGCTCATCTTTGGTGGGTGAATATCACGACGCCAACGAGTCTGATCAAGTTGCAATATTTGTCATGCTTGTAAGTGTTAACAGGACTGCTCCCCGTACGCTGAATTTGGCTCAGAGACGAAGTGAGGACTGACGTAGTCACCAGCGGCACTGACAAGCTCTGCGCCCCCCGCTCACTGGATGACTCGTACAGATTGTTCCTGAGAGAGGAGAGTGGCGACGTACAGAGAATAAGTCGGGAAGGGCACACAGGAACGCAGCTGTTAAAAACGACCGTCCTCTCAGAGCTTTACCCATCTGCATCGTACCTTGTCATTGTACACACACCTATAGCAAGGCTTTCTTTTGCGCCCCCAAAGAGTGCGACATGTTTGTCAGAGTATGGACGGAGACGACGTGACTCTCCGCGAACAAATTTTCCATGATCGCGTCAGGGAGACTATAGTAAGTACAGCTTGTTTATCTCAAGTCACTCGTTTTCTATCACAACATGTTCACATTGTTTGCAATTAGTTGTTGCCATTTATAAAGGAAGGATACGGCACGTGCGTAAAATTAATATTATGATGCTGTGGTTTGTAGGCGACCCCCTGGTCAAGTCAAATGGTAGAGCATCTGAGACAAAATATTTCATTTACTGATTTTGGCAAACCACTTAAGTTTGTTTTTGAGCTAGGGCAGAGTGCCTAGTGTTTTCTTTCTCTACTCCTAATTCCTTTTGATCAGGAAGAAAATGTAATCAGATTTACCTCTTTGGGGGAAAACGAGCAGAGGTCAGAAGTACAAAAATTCCTGATCAGTTGCGCTACAGAGTATGAATTCAGTTAAAGATTAATGTTATTCAAGTTAAATGCAATTCACTCAATCCCTAAAATGAGACAGTACAGCTTACTGTTTTGTTTTCAATGGCTGAATTTGGAAAAAAATATCACACTACACACCACTGGTATAATGTAGGCTACAACTTGCCCACTGTAATACATTTGCATGTTTACCATGATAAATAAGACTTGAGGGGCTGTGCGTGGGATGCCTTTGGAATGTTGCCATGTTTCTAAGTGGTTCTGCACCTAGTCAGATTGAAAGCATTTAACTGTTTTTCAGCTTTTGCGCATATTAAAGCCTTCTTGCTGTGGCCATGAACTGTCCTTTCTTTTGTTGTGAATTATGCAAAGTGTGTAATGTGACTGACATGTCATTTTCCTACGAATTTTTCATATATTTCCCCTGATCCTGACAACCATGCCCAGACTCACAAGGCCTGTGACCTTTGACCTGGCTGTAGATCACCACAGGGCAAACCTCATAACAGTTACTACATAACTGTTTAGTTTTTTTTGGTTACACTTTTGGTTACACGTTTTAAGGTTCACATGTTAGCCACTAATACATACCTAATTGATGTCTGCATTACTGACTTGTAATACAGACATTAAGTAGAAGTCAAGGCCTACTAAGTTCTTTTTAAGATTATATCATGAATAAATAAAATTTTGTACGTACATGGCTAACAAATGATTGATGTTGCTTAACACATGGCTTACACAGACATTATACAGACATTAAGTATGTATAGGTGGCGAACATGTGTACCTTAAACCCACTATGTGTAAGTTTTATTTTTTTCGTATGAGAATTTCTCCCATCTATCAGCGAAGTGGTATACTGCACACGTTTGAATAAAATGTATTAGCCCTCCCCTTCCCACGGTCCTCATTTCCCATGGTCTTCATTTTGAAAATGGCGGCGCAAAATGGATATTCTCATTTGGTACCCAACCACATCTACATATAAATGGAAATTACCAAGTTTACGGGAACACTACAATTTATTCATGGAGGTAATTACCGTCGTTTTACATTATATTTTTAAAATAAAAAATATATTTTTAATAAAAGACGAAGATAAATAGAAGATAAATCCTACACATAGTGGCTTTAAAATAAAGTGTTACCATTTTTTTCTATCATTCCTATCAAGTGCTAATGGTTAGCTGTCATAATTTACCACATCTCTTACTTCTAATGGTGGAATTCTGATTCTAAGCAACTGCTTATCAGTGTGTGTGTATGCTATGCACAATTGTATTGCGATAGCACTCGACCACAGTTTGTGGATGAGTATATTCAATAGGCTGCATGTAGTTTGTTTGTGACACCAGCGCTGTAGTGATTTCAGATAAATTACAGCCATTGGCAAGGAAGCACATGGGACCTAGTGTATTAGATTATTGACTGTGTGAGTGTTGGTGTGAGTGTGTGCATGGATGGAGATGTAAACAAGCATACAGTACAACCATCCACTTGCAGGCACAAGCCTTTAAGCATGGCAGGACTGCTGTTATTATCCCTTATTTAGAGCTAGATGAGCTCATGACTAGTCGCCATGACCTGAATCTGCAAATAATCTCTTAGTGTCAGCTATTTCTTATTTTAAAACTACTAATATCATTAATATATATATATATATATATATATTAAAGATATACCAGCTATTTTGCTTGCTCTGGTGTCCTGGTGTTGAGTGACAATAGATTATTGTCTAACAGCAATATAGGTTGAGTCAAAAATATAATCTTTATAAATGCTACAATTATAAATTTATGACTATAATAAATAATGACTACAGTAATTTTTGTTAAGGTCTTTTTATCCAAAAAGCATAACTGCATTTGTGTGTGTGTGTATGTGTGTGTGTGTGTGTGTGTGTGTGTGTGTGTGTGTGTGTGAGTTGTAGCCAGTGGTCTTGGTTGAGGTGCATTGAGTTAAGTCTAATTATTATGTAGGGCATCGTTTATAAGAGTCTGTGGGCCCTTATAGTACTATTGTTGGTGCTCTTGTGCCACTCATAAAAGCCGGGCCCCGGCTCAAACAGACTGGCATCTTGGGTCGACCGGGCATCCATCCAGGACTACCATGCCCCAGCTGTTGGCACTGTTACTGTAGCAGAGAGCCTTTGGGTGTGGTGGGGTGGACGGGCATTAGTGGTCACAGTGGGCATTAGTGGGTATTGGAACTACACTTTGTCTCCCCCCCTGCTGGCCTAGAAGGCTTTTTTTGTGGTTTATTCACTCAGTCTTGCTGTTCTGTAATCTCACGCAAGCCAAATACAATACCCCCGCTCCCTTAAACAGTCCCCTAAATCCACCCCACTACACACCCATACCCACACTACCCAGCTGGATACTTATCACCAGATCTAACTCATGTGCCCGACTGGCCAACTGATTTCAGAGTGCAATTGGATGGTTGTTTCTGTTGTATTTGACCAGGTTATCATGGATGCCAGACATGTTGCCCTATTATGCATAGAAGTGTTTGTTTTTTTTACTTGAACTTGGTGCACAACTCCACGATGCAAATTGTTATCGTTGCTTTGTTGAGGATTATGTATCATTGCAGTTGTATAATTAAAAACTACCCCTTAGAGATAGCTTATAAAAAGGGTTGTTGATAGGAGGTTGATGGTGGGGGTTTGGCAACCTCGATGCAGGGCATAGACGAGACGCAGGGATCAGATTGATGGTGTCCATTTCTGTTGACTCACAGTTTGCTGGTCTGCTCGTGTGTCCGTAGCTGAGTTTTGAGGTCGCGTATTCCTATCATCATCTGTTTTACACATCTTAACACACTGTGTGTAGGGAATATGAGGGATGGTAATGTTATGTCAGAGAGTTATACAATGCAGACAGTTTACCTGCCATCTCTCATGTGAAAGGGGTACGAAAATGCCAATCTGTTTTTAGAGAGGTGCATCGGGTGTATCTATATCTAACATAATGGGAATCATTGCATCTATACCTAACATATACTCTAAAGACATAATATGTGCAATTAAAGTGTCAAACACATTTTAATGAAGCCAAATGTCAAGGTATCCGTCATGGTGATACTATAAAAGGCTCCCTTATATATGAGAGGCTGTCATGCGAGACTTTTAAGAGAGTAGGCTAACGTGCGAAGGCATGTAAGATGTATGAGAGTTCTAATCAATAAAGAAGCTCCGTTGAGTTCAGTAAGCTATGTATGTGAGCAATTTATTTGACACCAAATGTTTAATATAATCTATTATGTCCTTCATGCTATGTAATAAGTTTAGCCCAGCAACAAGACACTTTGCTTATTGGGTGATTCGTTTCATGGAGAAAAAGCCATAAGCCATAAGTGCCTTGGTGAATTAGAGAAGTTGAGCATTAGCGAAGAGTTGTCGTGAATGTGAGGCGTGGTTGTGCGTTCCTTCATTATGTGAACCTTGAACTTAAAAATAGCCATTAAAACTGGGCGAATCTTATTTCCGTTAAATCACTTAACAACAGAGAACAAAGTACTCTACTGAATCATTATGTGTCCCTTTTCCTGAATAAAAGTACTGTATGTAAAACCTGTTCCTAGAGACGTAGGATTGGCTCATTACTGTCTGTGTACAATAGTGCAGGAGGCTCGCTGAAAGTTCTTGAATAAGGAATAAATAGAGTATTGTGTCTCTGTTGGGCTCAGTGTGTGCCAAGGGTGTGAGTTTTTACTTTTGAAACACCCTTGCATGCCTACCTGGTCTATCTGAAGCGGTCGCATCGCACGTGAAATACCTGTGCGATAAGCAAGAGAGTGTTTCTTTGGGCAGGGCTCTGTTTGTGTAAATATAAATATCCGGTTGTCAGGTCACACTGCTTGGTGCCTTCTGTTGACATTTCCTGATGAAATCAAATTATTTGTGCATATGTCTGAAGTGTGCTCATGACAAAATGATCTCAACTCTTCAGTACAAACCTCTCTATGATGTCTGCAGCTGCAACTTTCGACCATTTTGTTTTGATGCTGTTTAATTTGATGACGTACATTATTACACAACAGGGGTATTACCCACAGACTGTATATGGATTCACCTTTTATTCCCTATAATCATGCAAGCAGGTGCTACATGTCAGCAGGATACTGTCATCGCACCATAATCGTGCATTTCTGCAAGGTTATCTCTGTTATGCAATGTGTTCATCTCCAGAGCCATGCCGCATTTTATTAATCTGTCCAAAACACTGAATTGTCATTGACGCTTGTGTAACGGCTGGCAGCTAGCCGCGGTAAAACTTCCCTCCTGACACTTCAAGAGTGCCCTGGTCAGTTTGACTGGGTGCTGAGCTATCCGCTTGACTTGCCTGGGCGTTCGCTTCCTGATCTGGGGTTGCTGTGTTGTTGTGGAATTGTGGATTTGGCCTGGCCTGGGCTGGACTCATGGAATGACCTTAGTTAAACTTGCACACTGTGTCTTGCATAAAATAACTATCGATGGGGTGTGTGAAAACAGGAAATAGTAGATGTTGGTTTTGGGGGGGTCCATGTTGTTTTGAGTCTAGTGTGTTTTTATGTGGTCAGTCATCCCATCATCTCTTGACTTTCCTTTTTAGGATGTTGCGTAATCTGCTAATCCTTCCTGACCTCCTGTTGACTCTGCGTCGGTCTTCTCTTGCCCCTTGTCTCATACTCATGTTTAGCAGCGAGGACTCTCACTGTAGCCTACCCCTGTCTGAAATGAAACACCCCCCTGTAACTTCCACGTGTAAATATTTGATGTACTTACATGTGCTTAAATGTGCCCTTTGGCTAATGTGAGTATCTAGGTGCAGCATGTTAGATGATCCCTCCATACATCCCTCCGTTCATCCATCCATCTCTCCATTTATCCCTCCATCCATCCATCCATGCATTCTCATCCATGCATTATCATTCTCTTTTGTTTGCATTCCTCATTTTCTGTGTATTGTATATCATTTCAGAAAAATAATCTACAGTTATGTGCACAGGTTTACCTGGTATCATGAAGGCAGTCTAAAACTAGTGTTTGACATGCTTAGAATCACTGATGAAACTGACTGAAGCAGTGCCAAGATAAGTTTTTAAATGAGTTTAAACAATTATAATTTTATATTATTAAAAATGAATGTTGTTCTCTCTCCTCCTTTTGTCTTCCTGAACAGATTTGTGTGCTCCTGTTCTCCTCACTGTACCTCATATGCTACCTCATTGTCAGGCACTACAGGAAGAATGCAGAGTTCGCTACAGGTAGGTGCATGAAGATGGAAATGTTCCTGGGTGAAGAAAGAAATGTTCCAGAATGTTCATGACATCACCATTATAGATTAGACTTGTTGGTCCTTTGGCTTGTAAAGGCTTGTTACTTGTTTATTGATTTTGAAGACACACGCCTATTCATCTGGCATGTTTACATGAAAGAATTTCATAAGGTTTGTTTTGTTTAATGAGGGACTACTACCAGTCATAGTAGCTTTATTCATTGCATATCAACACACTCCATATAGCAGAGCAGAGAGGATGGGAATGTAGAAACAAAAGGCCGTTGTTCTAGAGCCTTCTATTGCAAAAAAAATGAAGGAGGATTTTCATTGGCTCTGAAAGGGTTCTACCGCGTCAAATTACAAGATTATGCAGAACAGCGTAAACCTGAACCTTTCTCCTCTGTAAGTAATCCAGTGTTGAAATCAGCTGCTGTTGTTGTTGTGGTGGTAGTGGTCGTCCAAGGGCCACGTGATGTAGATTTATATGGTCATCAAATGTGAGGTGGGGGTGTGCAGAGATAAACCTCATCGCACACATTGCATGTGCGAGTTCTCTGTTGTTTCTAAATGAGAAACCAGTTTTAGCAGGGCAGACTGGACACCTTCCAAAATTCACTTGACAGAGTTACGCCCAGACAGTTATGCAACACTGCAACCCCCTCTCTCTCTCCTAACCACAACCCCCCACCACCGCCCCCCGTACCCCAGAGCCCACCCCCTGGCAGTGCACGGGCCCCATGTCAGTCAGGGAGAGAAGGTTGGTTGGAATGTTCTAGTCAGATAATAATACTCTAACAGGAAGAACAACTAACACACACACACTTCAACAGACACACACACACTCACACACATATACTATCACACACACACTTCAACAGACACTCACACCTGTCAGCCTGATGTGTGCTTTGCACATGTGCACAACCCCATCCCTTTCATACTCATTATAACCACAGGCTAGCAAACTAGCAAGCTAGGGGGGGGGGGGCAAGCAGTTGTTTTCTGTCCTTCCTAAAGGTTCACACTGAAAACAGTTGCTGTAGCAACCTCACCACCATAATCAATTCCAGATTGGTATTTTGAAATATTATCCCCTGCCTTTCTTACATAACTAAATAATTGAATGGATGTGGGCCTTTCGCACACACTCTTTTTCTTTCTCTCTCTCTCTTTCTCTCTTTGTGTGCATTTGCGTGTTTCTCTGTGCATGTGTGTATCACTCAGTAACCTTTACCTACCTTAGCTTGCATGCATCTGTGTGTCCTCATTGTTCTTGGTTGTTTTTGCTCTGGTGGAAAGTTCTGTCTTCATTTAGCCTTCAGGCCTTCTTCAGTCCTCTGTCAGTGATGAATGTTTAGCTTGCCCAGACCCCCCCCCCCTACACACACACACACACCTCTGTGTGTTTTTCAAGCTCATTCATTGGCACACTCAAACTCAAACAGGCAAAGCCAAAGACAACAGCAAAAAGAACACAGTAACACACACAAGCGACATGTCTGTTCTTGACAAAGACACAGACAAACCTGTTTGTTATTTTTTGTTATTTTTTTTGCAGTGTGTTTGTTCTAGTATTAATGGGCTTGGAAAGGGGCTTCTTCTTGTCAGCTTTGCTTTGTAATCCTTCACCTCTTATTCTTTTTTCAAAACATTGGACAGATGGACTAAAGCTTGTTTATTTGCACGCTGACTTCAGTGGATATCTGGACAATCCTTAGGCGTTTCTGTCAATGCCAGTCCAGTTGTTTTTTTTACCTGAATTTCTAATGCATATTTATTGTTAAAGTAAAGTGTTTCTTTACATCCTATATATGGCAAAATAGAGTGCCATATATAAGTAGACCCACCCTAATGGTAGCAACTTCAAGGTAGTTTTGCTCAGCAGGCCTCGGTAGAACCAATCACAATCTTAATAGGGAGTTGTTGGGCAGCCCTTTAGCTCTTGACTTTGGAAGAGTTAACCTTTGGGGTTTTCTTTGACAGTTGAGCCTGGTCTATTGGTCATAGCCAGAAACATTATAATGTAGTCTGTCAAGCTAACAAAATGTGTTATCATGTCTAACTATGGGACAGATTGTTTAAATTTTAATGGGGCAAAATTTACTAAAATGCAACACAATGTATTACCAGTATGTGAATGTCATGTATCTATAGGTTGATTTTATGTACCTATTTCATTGTCATCTATAAAATACTCTGTAGATATACCATTTGCTTCTGATCTGACTCTGTATCACCTGAGTATTGAGCAATGACTGCATATATGTGCTCTTTGTCTTCCCCTTCCAGATGACGATGAGGACGCCACAGTCAACAGAATTGCGTGAGTGAAGAACACAACGTATCTCCACAACACACCTCCTTGCCTTACCATCAGAGAATCACCTCACAGGAAGAGCTAGCAAGTGCACTGATGTAAATGGGCTTTTTGTTTCTGTACTGTGTGTGTCCAGGCTGTGGCTGTGCACATTCTCACTGTCGGTGTCGGTGGGTGCAGTCCTGCTTCTCCCCATCTCCATCCTGTCCAACGAGGTGCTACTCACCTTCCCACAGAGCTACTACATGCAGTGGCTGAACGGATCGCTCATTCATGGTAGGATGTCATCATCACATGAAAAACACTCCACTCACACACGCCAAACACAAACACAAACACAAATACACACACACGCACACACACACACACACTCACACAAGCATGTGCAATACACGCATACACACTTACATTCTCGTACATGCATTCACGTTCATGATCCAAACACGTTGGCCGAACTCACACTTTCTTGTAATTTTCCTATGAGTGTGATACCTCACTTAGTGTGGTCGTGTTAGGAGAGTGTCATTCATCAGATGAACTAGAACTGAGGAATGAGCATCAACGTTTTGCACTCGTCAGTGCCCTCTGGTGGATACAATGGAATTGTCTTTGCTTGCAGAGAAAAAGGACTTTACTGCTCGCAATGTCGTTTATCCACACGCCAGATCTGGTTTAAGCATTGAGGAAGTTCTTGGCATTATGAAGAATGACTTTATGTCTCTGTCCTCGCAGGGCTGTGGAATCTCGTCTTTCTCTTCTCCAATCTGTCGCTGGTGTTTTTTCTCCCCTTCGCCTACTTCTTCACAGAGTCGGAGGGCTTCGCTGGATCCAAAAAGGTACAGGAGGAATAGATGATAAATAGATGACTGCTTGCTGAGCTCTTGTAATTACCTTGGAAATTTGTAAGTTTGAAAGTGTACACTTTGAAAGTGTAGTTTAATATGTTTCTGCATGTGTGTGTGTGTGTGATGTCTGGCAGGGTGTGATGGCACGTGTCTATGAGACTGCAGTGGTGTTGCTCCTGCTGACACTGCTGGTATTGGGAATGGTGTGGGTGGCATCAGCTCTCCTAAACGACACCTCTGCCCGAGAAAGTTTATATGGTGAGCCAGTGTCATCTTTTCATCTTCCTTAACCCTCTCTCTCTCTTTCGCTCTCCATCTCCCCTCACCCTGACTCCCCCCATTTTCCCTCAACCTCTCTCTCTCTCTCTCTCTCCCTCAGTCTACCCATACCTATATATCTCTCTCTGTCTGTCTGTCTTTCTCTCTCCATCTCCCCTTACACAGTCTCTCTCTGTCCATCTCCCCGTACCCTCTCTTTCTCCGTCTTTCTTTACCCGTTCCTTTTCTATCTATCCTGTCTCTCTCTCTCCATCTCCCCTTACTCTGTCTTGCTTGGCGACTACTGAACATACTGATTCAGAAGTAGCACAGACAGTTTCAAGCAGATTTATTTATCATAGCTGTGCCCAAAGGGAATCATCATTCTGTTACAGCGTTCAAACAGTGTTTTTTAGTATTTAATAGACATAAGAATAAATCATAGCAAACCGATTATTTTAATGAGTGGCACAGGCTGGGCTACTTCTTGATGACAACACCTAGGGATGACGGGAGCACTCTGTATATTTTAACTTTTCCAGCTGATTTATTTGAATAACTCATTGTGTGTTTCTCACTCAGATCTATGGGAATATTACCTTCCATACCTCTACTCCTGTATTTCCCTGTCTGGAGTGCTTCTGCTGCTGTGTAAGTATATTTGGTGTATTTCTATATGTGCTGCTTGGGGAGTTTCCACCTCCACTGATTAGCATGTAGTATGGAGCATGTAGTAAGTGCTGTCTGTGGACCTGTGTATACATTTTGTTTGTGTAATGTCTGATAGCCCTCTCTCTGTGCTCCCTCAGTGTGTACCCCTTTGGGCCTGTCCCGTATGTTCAGTGTCACTGGGCGGCTTCTTGTAAAGCCACGGGTAAGTTTGTGTGTGTGTGTGTGTGTTTCTTCATCTGTATGTCCTTATTTTCCTTTTTGTGTGATTTTATGGCCCTTTCTTCTTTGACCATTAAAAAACACTCCTGTAGCATAGTGTACACTAGTGGTGCCTATGTAGCAAAAGAGGGCAAAACATTTTCCATGCACATGAAGCAACAACCAATCAATTAACCACAGATCAATAACACCCACCTTCCTGTAAGTAAGTGGATAAAGATTCTCTTCTAATCACTGTTGTCTTTCCTAATGAACTCCTAATGCATCCTATCCAATTTATCATTTTATCTTTTCTTGAGCCTATGATAGAACAGAATAGATAATAATACAAGATAGGGGAGACTAGTACCAAGAACAATAAATATATTGATTAATCAATATTGCGCTAATTCATTTGAATGATAACGTCCACACCAGAACTACATGTAATATAATTTACGAACAATTAGCTAACCCCCCTAAGGATAGCCCACCTAAGGATAGCCACCCCCCCACCCCCTCCACCCCACACCCCACACCCCACACACACACGCACACACACGCACAACAGTACACCACCCCCACTTATTCATCAGCTGGCTCCTTCCCGCCTTCACTCTGCCATTTTCCCCTGTGTACCCCCTATGTATCCCTATATACATTATAGACAGGTCCTCTACCCCTTCATTCATTCTTCCACCAACCTCTGGCAGTTGGGTTGGCCTCTTGAGTCGTGGTTCTGCCCAAGGTTTTTTCCTTAGAAGGGAGTTTTTCCTTGCCCCTGTTGCTCTTGGGTGCCCCTTGTTAATGATTGGGAGTAGTAGTTATGACATAACTTTTGCTTCTCCACTCTTTCCTTCATACTGTAGGCCATTCCTATCTCTCCATCACACCCCCCCCCCCCCATCACACTACATTTTAAAACCTTTTTAAAAAGTATGTGACAATAAAATCCTTGAATCCTTGAATTGAAAGGTTGACAGCAAATAAGAATCCATCTCATTGTTCACATGAAGACAGACTTAAGTAATCGTTGGGTCAGTGTGGACGTAAATATTGTTATTGTTACTGTTATCTTTGTAGTTCTTCTTCCAGGTGTGCCATAGTATTACTAGTCTTTTTATTCAGGTCTTGTCACACACACACACCTTCCCAAGCAAAGAATGGCTATTTAAAAGCAGTCTCTCAAACTATGTTCTGTTTGTTTTTCTTTTTTCTAGCTTCTAGAAGATGTAGATGACACTATGAGCTGCGCAATCTTTGAGGAGGCTGCTCTCTCTCGGAAACTAAAGAGTAAATTTCTCTCTACACACAAAGCATTACAACCTGATTACTACTGAAATATGACAATATCAGTTGGTGCTGTGTTCTTCTGTTTTATTGATTTCTTCCTCTGTTTTGTTCCGATTCTGTTTTTCCAGCTGAGGCATCTTGTTGGGTGAATGTAGACATCCTAAAGAACCAGTACCTTACCATTCAGACACGACGGCTTGCCCTTGGTAAGGACACACACACATACACACTTTCTCTCATAAACACACACACACACTCACGCACACACACAAACATACAGTACACGTACCAAATCCAAATTAAGGCCTCATATTCATAGAGTTTTTGTTTTGCCCTCCTTAGATGAATCCTAAGGACACCAGTGGCACAGCAGGTACGGTTCTGATAATTGTTTGCTTTTCTGTTCCCTTAGAGATGCGACGGAGAGCATCCCCATGGCAGCGCAACCTTGGCTATCCTTTTGCCATGCTGCTTCTGCTAGCTTTGACGGTAGAGACAATACAATTTTTACACATTTGAATCTTCATAGTTATCTATCTTATTTATTTATATAATTTGTGTCTTGCAGGTAAAAGTAACAAAATGGTTTGTTTGTTAATATGGTTTATTAAAGGTGGTGTGCGTGTTGATAGTGTGTTTCCACGTGCTGGAGCTGTTGTTTGATGAGACAGCGCTGCCTAGAGGAATGGAGGTACATTTTCTTAACAGAGGCATGAGCAGACAGGCCACATGCACCTATCAATAGACAGGCCACACCTGCAACACCAAAACGGCTTGTTGTTCTGTAAAAATAGTATTCTCTGTGAACTATTTTATTTTTGTATCTCAATAGGACCCTCTGTTGGGAGCTGCCTCATTTTCTATGTTTGGATCGCTGGGTGCAGCTATGCAAGTCATCCTCATCCTGTATCCTTTCCAATGACTCTCCCCACTCTCTTTTTCTCTCTCTCTCGCTCTCTGTGCGATTATCTATCTTTCTATCTTTACTATGTGCATATATAGAGACATACAGTAATACTGGCCTTAATGACCATCTCAAGTATCTCTTAGTATCCTCCATGACTCCCCCCTCTCTCTCTTTCTCATTCTGTCCATCTGTCTATTTATCTCTTTCTTTCTCTCTATCTCTCTCTCCTGCATGCATATATTACAGATACATACAGTAATATTGTCCTTCACCCAGCCTGCTCCACAGGTATCTCATGGTGTCCTCCGTGGTGGGTTTCTACAGTTCACCACTCTTCTCGAGTCTGCTTCCCCGAGCTCAGGACACGACATTAACGCAGGTCTGTCAACACACCTTTTCTCTTTCTCTCCTACGCATATTTACACAGTCGCCAGTGCAGCTGTCACTTCATCCCTTGCTTCGAATGATCTATCCACAGATTATTGCAAACTGTGTTTGCTTGCTGATACTGAGCTCAGCTCTGCCAGTGTTCTCCAGGACTCTCGGTAAGACATGGAAAACGATGAAAATGACTTTCAGATACGCTGACCGATGTCTCACCAGGTTCTTTGAGGGGTTGGTTTATCTGTCGTCTGTTTTGTCACAGGCATCACTCGGTTCGATCTGCTTGGGGACTTTGGTCGATACAACTGGCTGGGGAACTTTCACATTGTGTTCCTGTACAACGTCCTGTTTGCAGGACTGACGTCAGCGTGTCTCATCAATACACTAACATGGGCCGTACAGAGGGAACTCATACGAGCATTTGGTAAGACAAATACAAACACATACCAAAAATCTGAAGTCGACAATCACCCTTTTCAGGAAAAGGGCTGCTGAATTATACTGGAAAGCACCTACAGTGCACCCACTCTATTCTATTGCGCTTTATTTTACTTTACCTATTTCATTACACTCAAATTTTGTACACAACATACAGACACATACACAATGCCTGCTCCACTCACATATAATACATGAAGATTGAAAAAGAACAGATCATTTGATTTGATGAAGTTCATTGTTTATTTCCACAGGGCTGCATAAACTGCCTTTGACGATGTCCCGCTCAGCCATTCCTCTAAAACTTCTTTTAGCGAATGGGCTCTCAAAGATTCAGTGATGACTCATTGGGTCTTTGTTCAAAGTAGTTACCTCCTACCAAAGACTCCTCATGTTATTGCAGTTGATGGTAGCCGCATCCTACAGTTTGCAGGACTTTTCTGGAACACAATCAGGCAAGCGGCAAGGTGTTGTGCCACTTTAAAATTTAACATGTACTGTACCAAATATGCAATACATCTGACTCAACAGGGACCAAATGCAGGCTTTGAACCTGAACCTAGAGATTGCAACTGGAAGCAGTTAATGCTCAATTACTGTTTGCCAAAATAAGATTATTGAATGTGTAATGAAGTAAAATTCAGACGAAATATAAGTATAAAGGGACAAATACCAATTTATTTTTTTTTGTTCATCATGCTCTGTTATAGGTTCATGGTTTCTCAAGCAGTAAGATCTATGCAAGGTTGGGAAGAAGAATTAATCTTAAAATTGCTTAACTGCATATTGCAGTTGGCTTCGGCTATTGAGAAGAATAATATTAATCTGGACAAATGACAGATTCTATAAATGAATAATATTAATCTGGACAAATGACAGATTCTATAAATGAATAATATTAATCTGGACAAATGACAGATTTTATAAATGAGATCATTCTTGTCAGTGCTTAAATGGTTTTGTTAATCTGACAGTAAAAAGTGATCGTCTGACAAATTGTTCTAGAGATTCTACTGGGCTGTCATTTCATTGTGTACCAACCAATGGCGTTTTAATGTCATTAATCAAAACATTTTGTGCAATAACTGCCTTTGAAACCACCGCAAGGTTATGAAACAGAACAATGGTCAGGAATGATCTCCATTTTGTACGCCAGCCCCTGCATGTTTGTATTTTTTTTCCCCTGAAAGTTTATTGTCATTTTGTTGACTTTTCGAAGTTACATGAATGATGTAAACAACTACAGGAGGTAGGAGATGTTACTGTACTTACATGCCTTATATTATTTGTCATTTGATCTCCTCTTAATGTAGACATCTTTTCACCACTCGGTCAGACAAAAAAAGGTGTCTCAAGACCAGAAACTGGTCAAACACGAGACCAAGTGAAACTGCAAAAAATGTTTACAGTTTGTGTGGGAGTACGTGGTTTGGTTATTTAGTTTTTAAATTAGTGTTTACGTGCCTCTCTCACTCTATATCTGTAGAGTGTCCAGTATTTGTGTTTCTGTGTGTATTCGATCATTTGTGTCTGTGTGGACATGTGCAATACCATTTCATAAAGTAGTGACAGTCTATTTTTGTGTTTGTACCAAGGAGCCAGTTCCTTTACTACATCTTTTGTACATCTGTAAGCCTCCATCATTCTTGTATGCATTTATTTAGAAATCTGAAGTCACTCCTTTTGTACTGAGCCTTTTTTTCTATTGTGATATACATACTGTATTTTTTGCTATTCCTGTTCATTAGGTCTCATTTGTTTTGTTTGAGTGGTTATAACAGCAGGCTAACTCTCATGCCTCACCAAAGACGATATTGAGTGACAGTGCTATTTCACTGTTCCATTGATTAGTAATGTACACAGTTCTGGGTAAAATCGCAGATCCAATCAAGAGTTTGAAACACTTAACCAAACTCTTTAAAAGAGCAAACACATCTTTCATACAAACAGTAGTTTTAATTGCAGTTATTTAGACAATTTGGTGGAAAATACATGCCCATAGATAATAGACAGTAACACAAATGCCTTAATTGGTCATGAGTCATATGAAACCTACCCCATGCCAGTTAAGCAGCCGTAACGGCAGCAGTTGCTTTGTAACCAAACAGTTGATTTTTTTTAAGTACACCCCAAGCTTTTCTATGTGTAGGAAATATTCCAAATTGGAATAACTTTTTTGTTGTGTTTTTTTGCATATCAAAACCCAGCAAACACTCTGCATGTGGGTTTGTGTTTTGGATCATTGGGCTACCACCACATAACACAACAATCATTTAAAGTTTTGCCAAGTTATCTTCAGGTTCTCCAAGTGTCCCAAATGTGATCTTTAAATTTTATTTTTCTTGGTGTGCTTCTTTTAAATGTTAATGTGTACAGTTGCAGTGCTGAAGGTACAAAAATCTCAGTTTTAAATTTTTTTTAGGATTAATGGCATCTGTTTTGAGAGGGTGTTTGTTGTTGCTGTTTACTTAGGCCATTCTAAATGAAACATAGACTACCCTGTAGAAATGTGAAGTGTTTCTGTCTTTGGATGTGTGCTGGGAAAATATATTTCAGTGTTTATTAAACATCCTATGCATATCTGTGTGTCACCTGAACTTTCATTTTGAACTGTCCACTAGTCCTTTAGACAGCAGTGTAGGTCTAATGTTATATTAATAACATTATACTATTAAA
The DNA here is from genome assembly GCA_017657215.1 of Limnothrissa miodon. Lineage (NCBI taxonomy): Eukaryota > Metazoa > Chordata > Actinopteri > Clupeiformes > Clupeidae > Limnothrissa > Limnothrissa miodon. The sequence goes on along the minus strand of JAGFZM010005252.1, from coordinate 18,601 downwards.
TAAAGATGCATCATCGAGAGAAATTTGTGTTTTAGTGCCCCCACAAAGGCAAGACCTAGCCTAGACAAGTGTGCATACACACAAAAAAAATCTCAAAGTTACTGATTGTTTTCAGACTCCAGTCTAGACAACATGAGAACTGTTGGAAGTAGGCTTATGTTTTTCTTTTATTGCCACTGGGATAATCAATAATTCAGTGACACACCCAACGATTCAGTTAGCTGGGATCCGCCTATTCTCTAAACTTATTGCTAAAACACTTTAAAGCTCTACTTTCTACAGAAGCTGTGGAAGGCCCACCTACTCACCCCCACTCTGACAATCTTCTACAGGACAGCATCCTCAGCAGTGCCCTCAGAGTGTGGTTTGGGACTGCTTTCTGCACTGCTGCAGAAAGGCCCTGCAGAGGATTGTAAGGACGGCTGAGAAGATCATAGGGACCTCTCTTCCTTCACTCCCATTCACACACTGTCTGCGCAAAGCCTCAAGCATTGTGAAAGACACCACCCATGCCATGGATTTTTCTCCCTACTGCCATCAGGGATAAGGTGAGCATAGCAGCCCGTACCTCAAGAATAGGGAAAAGCTCATTCTCTCAAGCAGTGAGACTGCTCAACAAAACAACACAGCTGATCACCATACTGATCTAACAATATATGCACAATGCACCTTCTACTTAAATATCAATATCTTCCTCAAACACCTTCTGCTGCTCAATACAGCACTAAACTACACCAGCATGGTGCTGCTAAATAGCCTACCATTCTACCTACATCAACCCAGCTCTGTTCAATGTTTTTCAAGCTGTCTTACTGTCTATTGTGTTTTGTCTTGGCGCGCTTAGTATATTTATAATGTAGGTGCTTATATGTAGCATACTAAGTAGTAGGGGTGGGCAATATAGACGATATATACCGTATGGCGTATGCAATATGAATTTTGCCAATGATAGAGATTTTGGGTCATATCGCCATACCGTGATAGGCTCATTGCGTTTCCACAACCATGTGAAAAAATGTTGACCTGTAGCTTCACCTTATTGATAGTACCTTTTCATTCTTACAACGAAACTGTAAGAGCCTATAAATTGAACAGCTACTGCCTGACACAAATGCAGCTTACCAGTTTACTTCTGTGTGAATTTGAGAGTCCAATATAACCTCATGACAACTGTTGTATATTGACTTTATGCTATGGTAACCATTAAGAAACTGTTATGCTGTAAGTTACATACCAAAGTATACCGTGATATATATCATCTACCGTCTATGGTTCAAAATATATCGCAATATAAATTTTAGACTATATCGCCCACCCCTACTAAGTAGACTTTTTAGCCTGTCTCAAGGTCTTTATGTATTTATTGTAGCACCACTTGAATCTATGGTGGAACTTTGACTCATCTCACTTTACAGGGCTGCTGTGTAGGGTTGAAATGACAATAAAAACAATTGACACTTGGCACACGGGAAAACTAACCAAAATGGCCTTGAAATAAGGCTAATATCTGACTTAAAACTAAGAAACGCAACCTCAATATAACTTGTACTACTTCTGCCCTAAACGGAGTGTTACAAAATTTCTATACTAGGCTTCATGGTGCATGCCTTGTGCTCCTATCCAACGGCGCAACTGACGTAGCCTGTTTTTACGACGGCGTGCCGTGGTCGTGTCTGGTGTGATCACTGGTCCAATGCCCATTTTTCGACAGTGTGACTCGAAAGCGCCACGGCAGTGAATAAGCCGTTTTTTTTGTTTGCGTAAAAAATATTGAAAAGCAATACAAAGTTGCTTGATTATAAAAACTCGAAGTGTTAAGCTGCATAAAAGATCAATATTCGATTGATACAGTGCGATATTGAAGTTTTAACGCGCCACCTCTTCAAGTCAAGCTCGAGGCCCGGTGGACAGCTAGCTCGAGCAGCCTGGAAAAGTTTGTTGTTGTCACGTGACAAGATACGAATGTGGCGATAAAAGTTTTCTTACAATATTAAAGCCCAGTGAATAGGCCTATTTGATATCGTCTCCTATCTACTATCCTCAAACAATGCCTCAACCGAAATACAGGAAGATTGCTGTGTTGGGGTACAGATCTGTTGGTAAGTAAGCTGGAAAAGCGTGGTCTGCTAACAAGCTAGTCTTTGTTTTTGTTTGCATAGTAGTGTTAGCAAGCTAATGTCAACATTACCTTTAGGAAGTCATGTGTTATGATGAACTAGAATTGCATTTGAATAAATGAAGGCATATTTCACTAGAACATTTTCCGTCCTCTAGATATGTATCTCATGATCTCTGTATGTTATTATTGAATGCTGCTGGGCGAATATTTGTTTTCTGAACTTAAGTTAGCTCGCTAGCTCGCTAAGATGGTGTAGCCAGCTAACAACGTGCGCTAGTTTCTAGCACAAGGAGGCTGCGCAATAATAATGTGACCAAATAGCTGGAAAAGCTTTGTGAATGTGGATGCTATTGGGTAACGTAAATAGTTACACTTGTATGGAATTTAGTGATTTCCAGTGAATAGCAATACAGGATATTTGCTGGTATTTGCAAGAATTTAACTCATGTAGGCTATCCTTACGTTAACATAACCTCGACTACTGAGAGCTCACGGACGAGCTAATAGGTTGGTCATATTACCGTATTTGGATATTTGATGTGTTTGCGGTGAATATCAGATGCATTACTTAATAACCAAAATTCCTTTGTAATAGGAAAGTCCTCGCTAACCATACAGTTCGTGGAAGGGCAGTTTGTAGATTCCTATGACCCTACTATTGAAAACAGTAAGTGACAAGTGTGGGAAATTTCAACAGAATTTTTTTTAAGCATGCACCATTCAATTTATTTAGGTCTGTTAGTTCATGTGCAAACAGCACTATTATGCAGCCTTACATTTTTTCATGTTTGTTCTTCTGCCTGTATGACAGCAGCTGTACTGTATATGTGTCAGTTGTGTTATAACGTTAATAGATTTTGCTAATGTGATTCAAGAGATTTTTCAACTTGTTTTGGTTTGATACAGCATTTAATAAAATGGTATCTGTGAATGGCCAAGACTTTAATCTTCAACTCGTGGACACTGCTGGCCAGGTACCTTGTTTTAGTTATAAAAGGTTACAGAAATACTTTTGACATATACATACAGTTTAAGTTACAGATCTCGCTGCCTTTCTAATTTTTTATTTTTATTTTTTTTTAGGATGAATATTCCATTTTCCCACAGTCTCACTCAATGGACATTCATGGTTATGTCCTTGTGTACTCAGTCACCTCTATGAAAAGGTGGGTGGCCTTACCCTCACATATTATCACTGCAGAAACTTCCGTGCATACTAAATGTGAGATTCATGTAACGTCATGTCTTTTGTCAAATGTAGTCATATATGGATGTTGTTATGTTTGTCTAAGATGGTTCAAGCCTAAATTATGCACACCTAAAACATGCTAGTGGATGGAAATTCATATTTGTTTGCAGTTAAGTAAACTGTTAAGTTAATATGGACTCATTATCTTTTTTTAGATGTTACGTTTAATAAATAGGAACATGATTCTTGAAATCCCAAATTTCCTAGAGTGGTGTTTGAATGACTCCATTCCGCAGCTGAAGTGGTTTAGATAAAATGCCTTAATGAATGATGCTAGAAACTCTAAATAATAGTATAAATTAGTACATAATAAAACAAATAAAATAAATCCACACACTATGTGTTAGGGCTGCTGGATTATGGAAAAAATCATAATCACAATTATTTTGGTCATGATTGAAATCACGATTATTTTACACGATTACTCATTGACTTTGGAAATATGTTGCATTTATTGAACTGAACAGTGAATTCTCCTTAAAACAGATTAAGACAGATAAAACAGATAAAGGCAAACAAGATAAACAATGTAGTAGGGCTTGGCGATTTGGCCTTAAATCTAAATCTTTTCGACTTAATTGCCCAGCTCTACTATGTGTGCACACTTCTACCTAATGAATGGCACTGGCAAGAATATGAAATTAATTTCTCCTCTGCTTAGGAGGAGAGAGGGGTATTGGTGTTGTCACCTGCTAGCATATTGGCACTTGGAGATTGCAGGCCTCCACTATGGCAAAATGTACTGTAATATTGCAAGAGAGAAACTAGATGTGTGGGTCTGCTTATTAGTCGGGTCAACTCCAAAATGAAACGGGTGCTTGGTGTCAAACCAGCCGGCCACACTGAAAAGTCTTGTGTGAAATGCATTTGTGTTGATTTCAGTTGTGCCGGTGTATTTGGTGGAGGTCATGCCGTTGTAGTTGCTCTTTACCCCACTGAGTCAAGTGCATACAACGTTTTATCATGCTTGTTGTAATACTGACAAATGTGAAACGTGAGCAATGCCATTCGGCATGCCCATAAAATAAGCCTTGTTATGGCTGGATCTACCTCAGCACCATTTAAACCAGAGGGTATGCATTGTGAAATATGAGAACAACAGAGTCATCTGTGAATGTCCTCTGACAGAATTTATTTTGGTGCCTGATGCTTTTTAATCTTGGCAGTGCCTGCACAGCCAGGAACAAAGGCACTACAAAGGCATGCATACTTCAGATAGCTGTCCCGTCCTTTATTGACCTTGTTGCTCTGCTGTGTGTGTGTTAGTCGTAGCTGAGAGCCTTTTTTTTCTCCAGTTAATATTCATTTTCTCATTTCTGTGTTTTTAACCACAAACAGTTTTGAAGTTGTTCAGGTTCTTCATGACAAGCTGCTGGATATGGTTGGAAAAATTCAGTAAGTTTGAATATACATAATGTGTGTGTGTGTGTGTGTGTGTGTGTGTGTGTGTGTTCGTGTTTGTTCGTTCATGCATGTGCTCTTGTGGGTCAGGGGTCATGTTAGTTCATGTAAGCAAACAGAACTACATCAATCCAAACGTTTTTGTCATTGTAGGGTGCCTACGGTCCTGGTTGGGAACAAAAAAGATCTTCACATGGAGAGGTAAGAACAGTCAATTCAAACATAACCATATACCAGTTGACCTTCATAGAACTGCATTGGTTTTAAGCATGAAAGACACAGTCAACTTGTTGGATGAGTTTTTGTAGCAAGCATGTTATTACATTAACACATTGTACTTACTGGTTTGGTACTAAAACACCTTCACACTGTAGGTAATTGGAGGATGGATGAATCCAGTCAGTTTGGCTGCTCAGGATGTGCAGCTGAGGTCTAATTTGATTTCCTGCATAAATGACTAGATTGAATCTTATTGTGGCACAAATAGACCGGCATTCCACAATGCGGTTTCTGTGTGTGTCCTGTGTCCCCAGAGTGATTAAACCAGAGGAGGGCAAGAAGCTGGCCGATTCCTGGGGTGCTGCTTTCATGGAGTCATCTGCTAAAGAAAACCAGGTAGAACACTGGCAGAACAATTGCCAAAATGACTGCACCTGAATGTTCCGCTTTTTCCTTCTCACCTTCACCTCTTTATGAAGTGCACTTTTAATATTATTATTAGATTATGCAATTCGCTTTGAGGAAATTCTTTCTCTGTACAGGTTGAGCAAATCCATCCTCAACCACTTGCAAAATAATTGCCTGCCTCGGTGGGAGTTTCTTGATTATTCAACAGAATGAATGATTTTGAAATGTTACTAGCTGATAATAGAATTCAGACTTATTTATTCAAAAGTGTCCATTTCCACTATGGCTGGTATAGTGTAAAATCAGGCAGTGTTCAATACACTTGCACATACATTGTAAAGGTCTACAGCTGAATGTTTAAAGGAAAGCGCAATTGTCAAAGTAGCATCACCTAAAAATGCTACAGAAAAGTCTGGTTTATCTCTCTTGCACAGACGGCTGTGGAGGTTTTCAAGAGAATTATCCTGGAGATGGAGAAAGCAGATGGAAACGCCCCCTCAGAGGAGAAGAAGTGCATCGTGATGTAGGCGGGTCCAGGCAGACACAAGCAGTGGGCTAATTGGCCAACGCCCGGAGACACAACATCACCAGCCTGTCAATCGTAACCCGCCAAACCAAGAATTAGAGTTCAAGGCCCCTTGCTCAGCAGCAAAGAACTGCCACACTCTGTCCCCTTATGGTCGTGTACAGGTCTTTTCTATAGCTCGGAAACGGTCTCCCAAGGCTGACTGAACGCAACACCGCATTCTGTTTTTTTTTTTTTTTAATTATATCACATATATATGAATGGGAAAGAGAAGTATGGAGTTCACTTTATACAGTATTCCCAGTGTGAGTTAATAAGACTTGTAAAGCAATTCAGAGACAAAAGGTATTGCTGTGAAAAGTACTGTAGTCTGTTAGGTTTGTTGGCCTCAGTCAAGCCACACTTGGGAGGAATAAGAAAGATTTAATAGCCACATGCTGCATTTAATGTTTTCATCACTGCCTCTTTTAATGTGATATTAAAACATGTTCATTTTCACAGCCGTGCATTCATTGGACACTAGCTATCAACTTTACACGTCTAGCCATATGTCAGGAGTAGGTGGTGTGACCCTGTCGTCCCAGCCCCCTCTCATTGGCTGTCTCTGCCTTAGACACCACTCTGGCCAACCAATCACTGGTGCCTAACACACAGACACGGTCTACTTTCTCAGGTTGTTCACAGATTCCAGCCAATCTTTTTGTGGCTTTCTCAGTCAGGCAATCCTACAATCCTTACTAGCTTCTCATTGTCTTGTATCAACACTGATTGAGGTTAATGTTTTTTTTTCCCTAGTTTATTAGTGCGACCCTCAAAAGCTCTCCCCTCTCCAGTACTCTTAGACTGGTGCAAGGACGGAAGCAAGACAACTGGGGTAGCGAAGGAATAGGATGACACGCATGCCTGCCCATTTACAGGAGTTTTTCCTCAACTGCTGTAACCACCTTTCATCAGCTGTCAGTGATTTCTGGGTTTATGTAGGGGTTTGATTTTTGTTTCATATGAATAAAATTGTTTCTTTTTTCCCCCTGAATGCTGGTAATGAACTGTGCGGCTCTGATGAGAATATTGCCCCAGCAGCATTTTTTCTTTCTAAGACTGTAAATCATGTTTTTCTCTCTTGCTCTCTCCTTTCCTACTTCCCTGTGGATTAGACACACTTTGATCCCCTCTGCCCATCTTTGAAACTTTGTTAATAGATTAGAGTTTTTAAGTATCCTCTGTTGGACTGACAGAGCCCTCTTTCCCCCAAGTCAGCTGTATCCCTCATACAGCTTGAAGTTGTTTCTTTTACAGATGATGTTGTTTATCTAGTGTTTGAAAGCATCACCTGATGTTATTGATACTAAAAAAACTTGATTGATTTAGTGATTTGGTTGGTTAATTTTGTAATTGAGTGATAGTGGAAAAAGAGGCTGGTGTTACTGGTGGCGGTGATGCTGTGTCATGTGCCTTACCTCCCAATTATGCGACCCATGTTCTTTCCCTCTTCTCAAAACGCATCTACACACATACACAATACAGACCATTCACCTCTGCCCAAACTGATTTAAGGTGTTCTCTAGGGTTTCTCTGATCTCTTGGCTTAACTCCCACATTACTTTGAGGAAATCTAGTGGCGTTGTTGCACCTCAACGCCCATTGCTCAACGTGGGGGCCTGGTCAATGCAGAAAATCTTGCTGTAAACTGTTTTGTATATAAAATGAATAAATCCTTTACTCTTGAAGTTGTCATTGTCACCTTTTCTCTGCATAGATGAAATTCTCAATGCAGTGGTACATCAATGCAAAATATTTCATAAGAAGAATGGATTCAGACCGGTACAAACCACAGTAAAAACTTCAGGCAGCCCACTGACTGAACTTCAGTGATGCATCTTTCAGACATGCGCAGTGCCGCGTCTCACCGGAAATAAACAAGGGGGAGGTCACTAGATAGCAGTAAATAGACCACCCTATCCACGTATCGGTTTTATTCAGCAGAATACAGTTTCCTAGGGAAGTCTTTCTGAAGAAAAACTCACCATACTTGTGACCTTAGGAGGCTGTAAACGGAACATGGAGTGTGTGAGTAATTTTGTGTTTCTTGGAAGCGAGTATGCAATGATGTGACTTAGCTAATGTAACGTCTAAATGGCTAACAGTCGCTAGGTACTAGGTTTGTAAAAATAAGTACTATTAATTAGTAGTATTATGAATGTATGTTTTGCAGAAGTTTTTCGGTCGAACTAAAGGTTTGGGGTTATCGGACGAACGCTAACGGCAAAAGTGTGATGGGTCATTTCATTATACGCTAACCTCATTGAACTCGTCTCCGACTAGCTGTCAAGCTATCTCTAGCAAGAGTTAGTTGAACCGAAGATGGTTTAGGACATCACCCCTCTCTATTTGAATTTCAGATCGCATGATAAGACATGAACCTTAAGACAGTGTTTATGTCAGTGAAATGACGATGGTTGGCTGAATGCATAAATTCCAAGTCCTCGACGACGGGTGGTCTTTAATTTAATGCATTTCTCCGACCAGTTGTTTTGGAAAAATGACTAAGTTACAGCGATGCACTGATCTGTCCATGGCCTCTGATGTTAAGGAAAATCTGATGATACGGCTAAGGTAGCAATGACCAACGTAGGTTTAATCTGGGTTTTGTGGCTTCACGATGCTACACGATGTTGTGAAAAAGGTAGTTAGCGGATGTCAAAATTCTTTGGTGACATTTCCTGAAGACTATTAGATATGAAACCTTAAGTAAACCCCAAGTGGGAGTTTACGGCATTGAGAAGATGGTGGAGCCAAATATTATGCTTAGCTTTATTTAACCCCTTTGGAGGAGCTTCGCAAGCTTTTAACATCTGTCTAAAAAAAACTTGTCATACTTCACTGATCTCCAAATTCGCTGAGGGTGACATGTCAGAATTAACTGAAGACGAACTATGCAGATTATCCGGATTGTTTATTAACAACATACCAAATTATTAATTGAGAACCCATCTATTTTTGAAAGACCGCACACAGGAGTGTGTGGTATTTAATAAATACATTTAGTCAGGTATTTAAGACACTACAGTGCTGTAAGCTCTACTGCCTAAGAACTTGAATGTTTTGCATATAATTTACTTCTGTTACAACAGTTAGCTCTTCTTTGTTTGTCACTCCTAAACAAAGTCACTCTTGTGTAACTGTTACACACGTGTGATTTATAATTTTCTAGGCAACATTTCTTCTTATTCTGAACCATTTTAAGGACGTGTGTGTGTGTGTGTGTGTGTGTGTGTGTGTGTGTGTGTGTGTGTTCAAATAAATGCAATGTTAAATGGAATATTTATTTAATTTTGTCTCCTCTAACCACCAGTCATATTTACAAAACAAGCAATCTGTGTTTAAGGTTCCTGCTTCACTTGATGATGTAGGCCCAGAGATGAAGAAGGAGCTTGTTGTGGATGGTAAGGCATTGGTCACAAGTATGAGCAATGTGTGTTTAGTTTCCCATTTCATGTGATCTGAAGGAGTGAGGTATGATGAAATTGGGGAGGTTCAGTCAGAAACAAAAGCAAACTATTACTTGAGTGGAAGAGATTAAATCATTGGAAAACTTGCTATATTGATGTTCACAGAAGAGCACATTGTGGTTTTTGCTTTGGACAAAGTGAAATATGAACATAGTTCCACAGCGGGGAGTACAGAAACCCATTGGGTTGAAAACACACTCTCTCTCTCTCTCTTTCACACACACACACACACTCTCTCTCTCTCTCTCTCTCACACACACACACACACACACACACACACACACTGACACACATACGCAATGAGGACTGAAGTAAAAAAGAAACTGGTGTCCTCAAACTGGTGTTGCTTTCTGTGCTTATTGAATGTCGTTTTTGTCCCTGCAGATCCAGAGTATAATGTTTACACGCGATTTATGAAGTCCCACCGCTGCTATGACCTGGTGCCCACCAGTTCTAAACTAGTTGTCTTTGACACTTCGCTTCAGGTAAGTGGGGTCCTACTGAGTGTAGAGTAGCGCACTAAATCTTTGGTTCCTGCCTTACACTCTCCCATTCTCTTCACACTCACACCTAGAACTGAATGTAAACACTTCGTCTCATGTAGGCCTGCTTTTCTCCCATCAGCATCCCTTTGCTGAGAAAAGCTTTTAGATATAAATTATATCATGTTCTACCACTACCACTGCTTAATCAAGTTTCCTGATGCGCTATTCACTACTCAAATGTCTTATGAAGCAGCTCCACTGCTCTGGCCATATTACACTTGTATATCACTCCGCCCAACTTCATAGCAAACTTCCATTAAGAACAAGTAACGGCAGTTTATCCCAGTAAGTTTTGAAATCCTTTGGAGCAGAGCAAGTCTTTACTGACCACCGCATCCGCATTCATCCAATATTTCCCCGATATACGCACACCATATCTGTCGTCATCCCTTACATCAGTGGTCCCCAACCTTTTTTTAACTGCGGACCAGTCAACGCTTGACAATTTTGGGGGGGGGGGGGGGTATAACGATATTATAACATCAAACTCTCTGGTCGCCCGTGAATGAATCTCCTGTATGTTTACGTGCCCGACACTCAGAAACTCTCCATTCCCCTCTCCTTTCCCTTCTCCCTCACCTCTGTGTTACCGACCACGGCCCTAACGCGCTGATACTGGTTGCTATGGTGGCGTTTACATGCAGTTTTGAAGGCTTCATTGCCTCATTTGAGAGCCGGTCACCGCATATTATGCAGAGCGGGCTTGGTGTGTGGGAATCACCTGTCGCGATAAATCCCTACTTCAAGTAGGACTCTTGGTACTGGCTGCTAAAACCTTTCTTTTTCTTGGAAGTCGTAGGCTGCTCTTCTCTCTCTTCATTGTGCCTTTTCGCTTTCACAAAGAAACTGTCCAAAGACACCTGTTTACTCATTTTGCTGGGTTAAATGAGGAGGAAATGAGGAAATTTGCCGCTCAAATGAGGAGATGTAACAGAGAGGAGAATACGGTCATTTCACAATAAAAGACGTTTCAAAATAAGACCGCTCGATTCAGATAATAAATAAAACAGAAATAAATAATTAATTCTTGTGCGGCCCGGTATTGATTGATCCACGGACCGGTACCGGTCCGCGGCCCGGGGGTTGGGGACCACTGCCTTACATCATTACTAACATACTTATTGATTAGACCCTGTGTGCACAATGGCATTTGATCTTTTATACTCTGCTCTTTACTCTTGCATCATGTCCTTTCCCATTCCAGGTAAAGAAAGCGTTTTTTGCACTAGTGTCAAATGGGGTCAGAGCAGCGCCCCTGTGGGACAGCAAGAAGCAGTGTTTTGTCGGTAAGCTTCTGCTTTTATTCAGTCCCGCAACAGTTCATTTTCGGGCGTTTGCACACAAGTCTAAGCCTGTCTTCTTTGCCCTTGTCCTCCAGGCATGCTGACTATAACCGACTTCATCAACATCCTTCACCGTTACTACAAATCGCCCCTGGTAAGAAGCCCGCCCATTGAAATGACATAGATGCTAGTGACTGCAAAGGCCCTTCGAGGGCAATATATATTTTTTCCTTTCGACTGAAACGGTGTGAAATAGTTATATGATAATCGGAGGTGGGTGATGGGCTATTGTAGTTGTTCAGGGTCAGCACTGCTGCACACACAGGCTCTTTGCTGTAAAGATGCCGAAGCAGCTGCGGCGAACCTCGTGGCTCTCCGTTCTGGCTGAGCGGAAAGCTCATCGACCTCTCCCGCTTGTGTCCCCCAGGTGCAGATTTACGAGCTAGAGGAGCACAAAATCGAGACCTGGAGAGGTAAGAAGTGCTGTACACTCAGCTTCAACTGAAGGTCGTGTGTATGTGTGTGTGTGTGTGTGTGTGTGTGTGTGTGTGTGTGTGTGTGTTTACAAAAGCCAAGAGCTGACTCTGACTCCCTCTTTCCCCCTCTCTCTCCCTCTCTCTCTCTCTCACTCATGTGATTGTGTATGTGTGTGTGTGTGTGTGTGTTGTGTGTTTTTTTTTTTGTTTTTTGTTTTTTTCACAGAAGTGTACCTTCAGGACTCCTTCAAACCACTTGTCAGCATCTCTCCAAACGCAAGGTATGTTTACAAAATCTCTTTCCTTGTTTTGATCTTTGGTCTGATGATGACGTTTGTTTAGTGGTTGCAAACATGACTTGCTTGTGTCCCTTCTATGAAGAGAGATGTAGTATTTTCTGCCAGATGTTTTCATGAAGAACAATGCCTGAAGGAAATATTAAAATATTAGAAAATGTTAAAACTCCGTCTTTCTGTCTCTGTGTCTCTCTATATCTCTGTCTCTCTCTTTCTCTCTTCCTCTTTCTCTCTCCCTCACAGTTTATATGATGCTGTGGCATCTCTTGTCAAGCACAAAATCCACAGGTTGCCTGTGATAGACCCGTTAACAGGCAATACGCTCTACATTCTGACACACAAGCGGATCCTCAAGTTCCTCAAGCTTTTTGTGAGTTGCAGCTACACTAGCTTCTCCACATGTTCACACATACGTCTCAGATTCACTCCACTAGGCTTTTATTGTGATCTTTCTTTCTTTCTTTCTCCCTCTCTCTCCTCTGTGTCCCTCTCTTTATCTTTCTTTTTTTCCCTCTGTGTTACTGTGTCTCTCAATGTCTCTCACTCTCTTTCCTGCACTCCAGATTTCCGAGATGCCCAAGCCAGCCTTCATGACTAAGAAGCTGGAGGACTTGAGTATAGGGACGTTTGAGAACATAGCGGTGGTGCGCTCGGACACGCCTCTCTACACAGCTCTGGGCATCTTTGTGGAGCAGCGAGTTTCTGCCCTGCCTGTTTTGGATGACAAAGGTTAGCGGTGTCTTCACAGGTGTATTTACGCTAGCATTATGGATGTAAAAGAAGTTAGCCTTTTACTACTGGCTATTCTGCTAATGCCACCCCTGCTTCTTTGCTTTTGTCACCGTTTTCCAGGACGCGTTGTGGATATTTACTCAAAGTTTGACGTCATAGTAAGTCTCCCGAATGCTTTTCGATGTGATCAACCTGACTTTACTCTTTTGCCGGACTCGAAATTCCACAGCACAATTTGCATTGCTGTGATGCCCCTAGACTAGACAAGTGCCAGGAAATAAACCTCCCTGCCCTGGCTTTGACCTAATGATGCACTTCACAGTGGCAGCTGTGACACACTCTCTCTCTCTCTCTCTCTCTCTCTCTCTCTCTCTCTCTCTCTCTCTGTCTTGATGTGACCATAAGAGGTCAATACCCACCAGTCTATTAGTGTATGAGCAGCAGTGAGCAACAGTGTCCGTAAAGCCAGCGGTCATCTCTGTGCTGCTTTAAATAGCTGTGTTGGCTGCCCATGGGGCTTAGTGTGAGCTCCTTCACCGCGGCCTGCTCACACTCCGTGTGTGTGTGTGTGTGTGTGTGTGTGTGGTGGTAGTTTTGGTTGTATGGGGGGATGTTTTTGGGTGATGTTCATGCTATTTGGGACACTACTCACAGTTTGTGTGCTACATTTTTGCTGTGATGAACAAAGCTGATATGATATTTTGGTTTTGTAAGTTTCTTTCTCTCTCTCTCTCTCTCTCTCTCTCTCTCTCTCTCTCTCTCTCTCTCTCTCTCTCTCTCTCTCTCTCTCTCCCCCTCTCTCTCTCTCTCTCTCTCTCTCTCTCTCTCTCTCTCCCTCTTCCTCTCTCTCCCCCACCCCCTCTCCCTCTCCCCCCAGAACCTGGCAGCCGAGAAGACCTACAACAACTTGGACGTGACTGTCACTAAGGCCCTGCAGCACCGCTCACAGTACTTTGAGGGAGTGCTGACCTGCCACAAGCACGAGACTCTGGAGACCATCATCAACAGACTAGTGGAGGCAGAGGTAACGCTCGCACCCTTCCGGACTATTCTAGATGCAGGCTCGTATTTACCCACATGGTGTGAAAATCCCATTAGATCAGCACTCCCTCAAATACTCAGATTAGCGTGTTTGGCACCCCTAAATCACCTTTCTTCTTCATTCTGATGTTTGATTTGAACTGCAGCGAGTTATCTTGACCACCTCTAATTGCATGAATGTGACTGGCTGATTATTTACTCGCACCTCCCAGACTGCTCTCACTCCCCCACTCGGCTCTTGCACGTGTGTGTGCTGTGTGTGTATACACTCAAGGGCCGTCATGCTAGTCAAGTGTGCATTAAAGTGGCCAGTAAATCTGGGATTCGAATTTTTGCCTTCAGAATGGCCTAAACTGACATACTTTGAACAAGAGATGGTATTGTGCATTCTTTAGTTGTAGCAAGTGGTTATTTGAGTTACTGTTGCTTTTCTGTCATCTTGAACCGGTCTCCCCATTCTCCTCTGACATCTCACATCAACAATGTATTTCAGCTCAACAACAGCCGCTCACAGGATATTTGTACTGTACGTGCCTAAATGTGTGAATTGATGCCATGTGATTGGCTGGTTTTAGCGATTGAACCATTTACCTAATTGGGCAGTGAGTGTACAGAGAACAGAGGAGGAAACAGGATGACTGACTTAAGTCTCTTCTGTTATCTGGTGCACCACTACCCCTTGTTAATCTTGCCCAGGTTTGCCACAGGCATAATGACACAGTCTCACTGTCTGTCAGTGTCTGACTCGCACACTTTAGTATGTGTTTGTGTGTATGCCAAGTTTTTGAGGCTTTAAGCCTGTCCCGCTGTTAAAAATCTGAAGAGCGCATGTTCTCAAGACTTCTTTTCTGCGTCCTTTTTTAAGCATAAGAATGCCTCTGTTACTGTGTCAGGTCCACAGGCTGGTGGTGGTGGATGATCAGGAGGTGGCCCAGGGCATCGTCTCTCTCTCAGATATCCTCCAAGCCCTTGTGCTCACCGAGGGGGAAGAAGGTAGGGTGTGTCGGTGTGTGGGTGTGTGACCTTGTGTGAACTTCCTGTAATTGGATTAGCAAACACTGCCTTTCTGAAAGAATACATCCTCTCTGTCTGTATCTCTCTCTCATTCTCTCTCCGTCTCTCTCTCTCTTTGTCTCTGTCTTTCTCTTCTAGGCATAGCTCGATAATCCAGTGAGAGGCTTAGACGGTAGCTCCCCCCCCCCCCCCTTTATCTACCTTTTTCATTCTGATTGTGGACGATGGCCCGGAAGAAAGAATGATCAAGAAGAGAGATCACAAGACGGGGCTGGTGTGTCAGGAAGAGAGAGCAGCCTTCAGAAACACACTTTTCTTTGGTTTGACACCCTACCGGTGTCGACAGCAGTCTCTGTCTCTCTTTCTTGCTCCCCTCTCTCTCTCTCCCCTCCTCCTCTGTCTCTCTCTCCTTCCTCTCTCTTTCTCGTTCATTTCTCTCCTTCATATCTCATTGTTTTCATCGTGAGGACATGAAGGATTTGTATAGTGACTATTGAACTCAGCAATACATAGAGCCACTGTAAGGGATGAATAGCACAAATCTTGAAATCATGCCAAAACTTCGAACCAAGTAACCAAACACACAACCCACCAAACGTATATATGTTGAAAGGGAACAGCCAGGAGGTTTTGAACTCAACCGGTTTCTGTTGATTCAATCTGTTTTTACCGTTTCTAAAGGGAGCCAAGTAAGTATTGTGTACATGGTAGGAGTAAGATGCAGCTGACTTCAGATGAAGGGTCTCTGCTGCACTTTTCTGGCCTTCTCGAGCCTTCTCGAATTCTCGAGCAGAACATACCAGAGCTGGGTGTGTGTTCGCCGTGTGCCCCACGTACTCGGGTCAGAAAACAGACGGGTGTGAGAAGTCAGAGCTGCGTCTGAAAAATTCCAAAAAGGCATTCTAGTGCCCAGCACTGTTATTCAATGTATACGAGACCCTTTGCCACGTGCTGTCAACAGCCAGGCAAGAGATTCCCACCCAAGGCCATTGTTAGGTGCTGTGGTCTTGAGTCAGAAGAAAAATGACATTCCATAGACACACAACTAGAGCAGCTTCTTATAACTTACATGTAAAACACTTGTTTTTAAAAAATAATTTAAGCCGATATTTCCCATGATCTCAACCACTGAGTGCTCGATATATATATATATCTAAACTTGGATTATGCAGGCTGTGACTCGGAAGTACAAAACCTTTATCAAATGACACATTTGTCAAGTCTGCTGTGGCTGAAGAATGATTTGCTGTTTTAAAGAGTACTTTGTACACATCTGTATGAACACATGGACACTGAATATTTATGTATTAATAGTGGTTTTATAATATATTTTTAAATTTCACATGCTCAGTATACTTATGTAGAGTAAATGATCAGAAGTCTTTGCATTCATTTTAGTGGTCAGTAGTCGGTAAGCACTTATTTTTTTGACCTCTTTGAACAGGTGTACTCAAAATATCACTTGAAAGAGTTTATTTCTTTCTCTCTTTTGGGCTAATGAAGAAAGGGAAGAGGGTAAAAAGGCCCTTTTGTCATCTGTCATTTGAAACAAGCAATCACTGTATTTCCTTTCTTCAAAAGCTACAGGACATTGCAAACTGGCATTAGTGTTCACGCTGGCCTTCGAATTAGTGCACAGATCTAACATTTCTACTAAAGCTCTAGTTTTGCTAGTCTAAGCAAGATAAATAAGTGCATCAATGTCTTCATTTTGACAAGTCTGTTGCTTGATTCATTCCGTACCTGTGTGTGTGTGTGTGTGTGTGTGTGTGTGTGTGCTGCATCCAGTGCGCAGTGTGCTGCATTGTTCTTTTTTCAGATCGTTTTCCCACTGGTCAACATCAGGTCATCCTTAAAAATATTCTTGTCTGCCGTACCCTGGCAGACTGAGTAAAATCAGGGCCGACCCAAAAGATTTTTTTTTTCTCAGCTGTTGTGCCAGCTAGCAGAGTAGAATATCTAGAGTAATACATGTGGAAAGGCCAGTAAAAAACTTTTGTATGGTACAAATCGTGCCATTTAAATGCAAGTTTTTGCATGACTGCTCAACTGAAATTGTGCCCCAGCAAGCTTATTGATCGGCTGCTTTCCAGAAGTAGTAATGTTAGGAATTAATGTACAAGGAAGAGACGCAGCCAATCAAAGCTGAATGACATTCGTGAGCAAGCCTTTAAGGGTGTGTACAGCAGCTGACACGACTTGGTGTATACAAAACACACACACACATCTATACTTATATATATATATATATTTGATGACTGATTGCTAAAAAGCAATCTCTACGGCACCAGTAATCTAATTTGGATGGTACAGCAAACAAGCATATTTCTAAGGATGGACTCGGCGCCTGTCTTTCAGTAGCTCAGGTCACAGAGTTTTTCCCTTTGTCAGCAGTTTCACATGAAAAGGCCCCAGTGACTGTGTAATCTGACCCAGGTGACTTCTCTGCCAGCTGGACAAAAGTGGACCAATCACAGGTCATTTGGAATAGAGGGAATCTATCCACTAAATAAGACTTGTCTCTTCTGACCCCTACTTCTTCAACCATGTTTTGCATTTTATTAAATCTTTGTTTTTCGTAACGGGGTTGCACGTGTAAGGTATTTGTACAGCCATTCCATCATGACATCATTTCTTTTGTTACAAATTGCTGAAGCATTCTCTATATTTTCAGTATACTAATCAATATCCAAACCATAATGCTTGTAAATATACCCCATATTTTGTACAATGCTTAATATGTCCTTGTAATTTTTAAGTTAATGCATGCACCACATAAATATTTTTGTTTCCCTCATGTTTGTGTCTATGGTTGTGAGGGTGAAGGTGTTTTTGCATGTAAGAATGCAGACACAAATTTGGACACTACTGAACTCTTGGTATGAGAAAAATGTAATGTTTTGCTATCTTGCATAAAATGATTTCTAAGTATTCACATTCAAATGTGTATGTACTTATTTCAAGACAAGGTTTTTATCTTGTGAAAAAATCTATCAGATTCATAATTAACACTAGATAAAACTCTTAGACTCTGAACCCATTGGGGTTTAAAGAAAAAAAACTTCAGGTTGCAACTTCAGTCCGAAGAATAAAGTGTTTGAAGACATTATTTTACATCAGAGATGAATATGCAGTCTGCAAACTTGTCCTTCTACCTGATGACAAGTCTGCATCTAAAAAATACTAAAAAATTTCCATCTAACAAATACTGAAAACATAACTTCAAAAGAATTCTGTAAAATATTAAAAAGATTTCCCAGTGGGAACCAAAGTCTCACTCACACACACACACACACGCAAACAAAGGTGTTTTGCACGTGTGTGGTGCATCACAATTGAGTTCAACAGTGCATGGCTCCGAACCCCATGCACAGCATCTCCCCCTTCCTGAGTAAATGTTTAGAATAGTTGATTACGGGAAAGCTCTGGGTGCAGCCATGCATTCAGAGGAAGTGATTTGCACTGCGTGTCAGTTTCCAGGAATAGATATGTGAAATGCTTATCTATTAACTACGCTACATTATCAGTAGTCTTCTGTCACATGGGTTCATTTAGTCATACAGGAGGTTGATATGCATCGTGTATTTGAGCTATTTGACTTTGCAACATTACCTCAGTTTTTGTTGCAGGAAATCCCATTCCAAGCTAAGACAGGCTATGAAACCAACATCTTTTCATTCTTTTTTGGTACGCTGAAGAAAGATTTAGCACAGTAGTCGTAAGAAATAGCAAATACTGAATTTATCACTGTGTAATATTACTCTATGTACAAGATTGGGGGAA
>JAGFZM010005251.1:0-34690 GCA_017657215.1 Limnothrissa miodon | reverse complement strand
GGTGCACAGGTGTCACTTTACATTGTCTTACTTACTGTCATATAGCTAATCTTTGGTGGGTGAATATCACGACGCCAACGAGTCTGATCAAGTTGCAATATTTGTCATGCTTGTAAGTGTTAACAGGACTGCTCCCCGTACGCTGAATTTGGCTCAGAGACGAAGTGAGGACTGACGTAGTCACCAGCGGCACTGACAAGCTCTGCGCCCCCCGCTCACTGGATGACTCGTACAGATTGTTCCTGAGAGAGGAGAGTGGCGACGTACAGAGAATAAGTCGGGAAGGGCACACAGGAACGCAGCTGTTAAAAACGACCGTCCTCTCAGAGCTTTACCCATCTGCATCGTACCTTGTCATTGTACACACACCTATAGCAAGGCTTTCTTTTGCGCCCCCAAAGAGTGCGACATGTTTGTCAGAGTATGGACGGAGACGACGTGACTCTCCGCGAACAAATTTTCCATGATCGCGTCAGGGAGACTATAGTAAGTACAGCTTGTTTATCTCAAGTCACTCGTTTTCTATCACAACATGTTCACATTGTTTGCAATTAGTTGTTGCCATTTATAAAGGAAGGATACGGCACGTGCGTAAAATTAATATTATGATGCTGTGGTTTGTAGGCGACCCCCTGGTCAAGTCAAATGGTAGAGCATCTGAGACAAAATATTTCATTTACTGATTTTGGCAAACCACTTAAGTTTGTTTTTGAGCTAGGGCAGAGTGCCTAGTGTTTTCTTTCTCTACTCCTAATTCCTTTTGATCAGGAAGAAAATGTAATCAGATTTACCTCTTTGGGGGAAAACGAGCAGAGGTCAGAAGTACAAAAATTCCTGATCAGTTGCGCTACAGAGTATGAATTCAGTTAAAGATTAATGTTATTCAAGTTAAATGCAATTCACTCAATCCCTAAAAATGAGACAGTACAGCTTACTGTTTTGTTTTCAATGGCTGAATTTGGAAAAAAATATCACACTACACACCACTGGTATAATGTAGGCTACAACTTGCCCACTGTAATACATTTGCATGTTTACCATGATAAATAAGACTTGAGGGGCTGTGCGTGGGATGCCTTTGGAATGTTGCCATGTTTCTAAGTGGTTCTGCACCTAGTCAGATTGAAAGCATTTAACTGTTTTTCAGCTTTTGCGCATATTAAAGCCTTCTTGCTGTGGCCATGAACTGTCCTTTCTTTTGTTGTGAATTATGCAAAGTGTGTAATGTGACTGACATGTCATTTTCCTACGAATTTTTCATATATTTCCCCTGATCCTGACAACCATGCCCAGACTCACAAGGCCTGTGACCTTTGACCTGGCTGTAGATCACCACAGGGCAAACCTCATAACAGTTACTACATAACTGTTTAGTTTTTTTTGGTTACACTTTTGGTTACACGTTTTAAGGTTCACATGTTAGCCACTAATACATACCTAATTGATGTCTGCATTACTGACTTGTAATACAGACATTAAGTAGAAGTCAAGGCCTACTAAGTTCTTTTTAAGATTATATCATGAATAAATAAAATTTTGTACGTACATGGCTAACAAATGATTGATGTTGCTTAACACATGGCTTACACAGACATTATACAGACATTAAGTATGTATAGGTGGCGAACATGTGTACCTTAAACCCACTATGTGTAAGTTTTATTTTTTTCGTATGAGAATTTCTCCCATCTATCAGCGAAGTGGTATACTGCACACGTTTGAATAAAATGTATTAGCCCTCCCCTTCCCACGGTCCTCATTTCCCATGGTCTTCATTTTGAAAATGGCGGCGCAAAATGGATATTCTCATTTGGTACCCAACCACATCTACATATAAATGGAAATTACCAAGTTTACGGGAACACTACAATTTATTCATGGAGGTAATTACCGTCGTTTTACATTATATTTTTAAAATAAAAAATATATTTTTAATAAAAGACGAAGATAAATAGAAGATAAATCCTACACATAGTGGCTTTAAAATAAAGTGTTACCATTTTTTTCTATCATTCCTATCAAGTGCTAATGGTTAGCTGTCATAATTTACCACATCTCTTACTTCTAATGGTGGAATTCTGATTCTAAGCAACTGCTTATCAGTGTGTGTGTATGCTATGCACAATTGTATTGCGATAGCACTCGACCACAGTTTGTGGATGAGTATATTCAATAGGCTGCATGTAGTTTGTTTGTGACACCAGCGCTGTAGTGATTTCAGATAAATTACAGCCATTGGCAAGGAAGCACATGGGACCTAGTGTATTAGATTATTGACTGTGTGAGTGTTGGTGTGAGTGTGTGCATGGATGGAGATGTAAACAAGCATACAGTACAACCATCCACTTGCAGGCACAAGCCTTTAAGCATGGCAGGACTGCTGTTATTATCCCTTATTTAGAGCTAGATGAGCTCATGACTAGTCGCCATGACCTGAATCTGCAAATAATCTCTTAGTGTCAGCTATTTCTTATTTTAAAACTACTAATATCATTAATATATATATATATATATATATATTAAAGATATACCAGCTATTTTGCTTGCTCTGGTGTCCTGGTGTTGAGTGACAATAGATTATTGTCTAACAGCAATATAGGTTGAGTCAAAAATATAATCTTTATAAATGCTACAATTATAAATTTATGACTATAATAAATAATGACTACAGTAATTTTTGTTAAGGTCTTTTTATCCAAAAAGCATAACTGCATTTGTGTGTGTGTGTATGTGTGTGTGTGTGTGTGTGTGTGTGTGTGTGTGTGTGTGTGAGTTGTAGCCAGTGGTCTTGGTTGAGGTGCATTGAGTTAAGTCTAATTATTATGTAGGGCATCGTTTATAAGAGTCTGTGGGCCCTTATAGTACTATTGTTGGTGCTCTTGTGCCACTCATAAAAGCCGGGCCCCGGCTCAAACAGACTGGCATCTTGGGTCGACCGGGCATCCATCCAGGACTACCATGCCCCAGCTGTTGGCACTGTTACTGTAGCAGAGAGCCTTTGTGGTGTGGTGGGGTGGACGGGCATTAGTGGTCACAGTGGGCATTAGTGGGTATTGGAACTACACTTTGTCTCCCCCCCTGCTGGCCTAGAAGGCTTTTTTTGTGGTTTATTCACTCAGTCTTGCTGTTCTGTAATCTCACGCAAGCCAAATACAATACCCCCGCTCCCTTAAACAGTCCCCTAAATCCACCCCACTACACACCCATACCCACACTACCCAGCTGGATACTTATCACCAGATCTAACTCATGTGCCCGACTGGCCAACTGATTTCAGAGTGCAATTGGATGGTTGTTTCTGTTGTGTTTGACCAGGTTATCATGGATGCCAGACATGTTGCCCTATTATGCATAGAAGTGTTTTTTTTTTTTACTTGAACTTGGTGCATAACTCCACGATGCAAATTGTTATCGTTGCTTTGTTGAGGATTATGTATCATTGCAGTTGTATAATTAAAAACTACCCCTTAGAGATAGCTTATAAAAAGGGTTGTTGATAGGAGGTTGATGGTGGGGGTTTGGCAACCTCGATGCAGGGCATAGACGAGACGCAGGGATCAGATTGATGGTGTCCATTTCTGTTGACTCACAGTTTGCTGGTCTGCTCGTGTGTCCGTAGCTGAGTTTTGAGGTCGCGTATTCCTATCATCATCTGTTTTACACATCTTAACACACTGTGTGTAGGGAATATGAGGGATGGTAATGTTATGTCAGAGAGTTATACAATGCAGACAGTTTACCTGCCATCTCTCATGTGAAAGGGGTACGAAAATGCCAATCTGTTTTTAGAGAGGTGCATCGGGTGTATCTATATCTAACATAATGGGAATCATTGCATCTATACCTAACATATACTCTAAAGACATAATATGTGCAATTAAAGTGTCAAACACATTTTAATGAAGCCAAATGTCAAGGTATCCGTCATGGTGATACTATAAAAGGCTCCCTTATATATGAGAGGCTGTCATGCGAGACTTTTAAGAGAGTAGGCTAACGTGCGAAGGCATGTAAGATGTATGAGAGTTCTAATCAATAAAGAAGCTCTGTTGAGTTCAGTAAGCTATGTATGTGAGCAATTTATTTGACACCAAATGTTTAATATAATCTATTATGTCCTTCATGCTATGTAATAAGTTTAGCCCAGCAACAAGACACTTTGCTTATTGGGTGATTCGTTTCATGGAGAAAAAGCCATAAGCCATAAGTGCCTTGGTGAATTAGAGAAGTTGAGCATTAGCGAAGAGTTGTCGTGAATGTGAGGCGTGGTTGTGCGTTCCTTCATTATGTGAACCTTGAACTTAAAAATAGCCATTAAAACTGGGCGAATCTTATTTCCGTTAAATCACTTAACAACAGAGAACAAAGTACTCTACTGAATCATTATGTGTCCCTTTTCCTGAATAAAAGTACTGTATGTAAAACCTGTTCCTAGAGACGTAGGATTGGCTCATTACTGTCTGTGTACAATAGTGCAGGAGGCTCGCTGAAAGTTCTTGAATAAGGAATAAATAGAGTATTGTGTCTCTGTTGGGCTCAGTGTGTGCCAAGGGTGTGAGTTTTTACTTTTGAAACACCCTTGCATGCCTACCTGGTCTATCTGAAGCGGTCGCATCGCACGTGAAATACCTGTGCGATAAGCAAGAGAGTGTTTCTTTGGGCAGGGCTCTGTTTGTGTAAATATAAATATCCGGTTGTCAGGTCACACTGCCTTCTGTTGACATTTCCTGATGAAATCAAATTATTTGTGCATATGTCTGAAGTGTGCTCATGACAAAATGATCTCAACTCTTCAGTACAAACCTCTCTATGATGTCTGCAGCTGCAACTTTCGACCATTTTGTTTTGATGCTGTTTAATTTGATGACGTACATTATTACACAACAGGGGTATTACCCACAGACTGTATATGGATTCACCTTTTATTCCCTATAATCATGCAAGCAGGTGCTACATGTCAGCAGGATACTGTCATCGCACCATAATCGTGCATTTCTGCAAGGTTATCTCTGTTATGTAATGTGTTCATCTCCAGAGCCATGCCGCATTTTATTAATCTGTCCAAAACACTGAATTGTCATTGACGCTTGTGTAACGGCTGGCAGCTAGCCGCGGTAAAACTTCCCTCCTGACACTTCAAGAGTGCCCTGGTCAGTTTGACTGGGTGCTGAGCTATCCGCTTGACTTGCCTGGGCGTTCGCTTCCTGATCTGGGGTTGCTGTGTTGTTGTGGAATTGTGGATTTGGCCTGGCCTGGGCTGGACTCATGGAATGACCTTAGTTAAACTTGCACACTGTGTCTTGCATAAAATAACTATCGATGGGGTGTGTGAAAACAGGAAATAGTAGATGTTGGTTTTGGGGGGGTCCATGTTGTTTTGAGTCTAGTGTGTTTTTATGTGGTCAGTCATCCCATCATCTCTTGACTTTCCTTTTTAGGATGTTGCGTAATCTGCTAATCCTTCCTGACCTCCTGTTGACTCTGCGTCGGTCTTCTCTTGCCCCTTGTCTCATACTCATGTTTAGCAGCGAGGACTCTCACTGTAGCCTACCCCTGTCTGAAATGAAACACCCCCCTGTAACTTCCACGTGTAAATATTTGATGTACTTACATGTGCTTAAATGTGCCCTTTGGCTAATGTGAGTATCTAGGTGCAGCATGTTAGATGATCCCTCCATACATCCCTCCGTTCATCCATCCATCTCTCCATTTATCCCTCCATCCATCCATCCATGCATTCTCATCCATGCATTATCATTCTCTTTTGTTTGCATTCCTCATTTTCTGTGTATTGTATATCATTTCAGAAAAATAATCTACAGTTATGTGCACAGGTTTACCTGGTATCATGAAGGCAGTCTAAAACTAGTGTTTGACATGCTTAGAATCACTGATGAAACTGACTGAAGCAGTGCCAAGATAAGTTTTTAAATGAGTTTAAACAATTATAATTTTATATTATTAAAAATGAATGTTGTTCTCTCTCCTCCTTTTGTCTTCCTGAACAGATTTGTGTGCTCCTGTTCTCCTCACTGTACCTCATATGCTACCTCATTGTCAGGCACTACAGGAAGAATGCAGAGTTCGCTACAGGTAGGTGCATGAAGATGGAAATGTTCCTGGGTGAAGAAAGAAATGTTCCAGAATGTTCATGACATCACCATTATAGATTAGACTTGTTGGTCCTTTGGCTTGTAAAGGCTTGTTACTTGTTTATTGATTTTGAAGACACACGCCTATTCATCTGGCATGTTTACATGAAAGAATTTCATAAGGTTTGTTTTGTTTAATGAGGGACTACTACCAGTCATAGTAGCTTTATTCATTGCATATCAACACACTCCATATAGCAGAGCAGAGAGGATGGGAATGTAGAAACAAAAGGCCGTTGTTCTAGAGCCTTCTATTGCAAAAAAAATGAAGGAGGATTTTCATTGGCTCTGAAAGGGTTCTACCGCGTCAAATTACAAGATTATGCAGAACAGCGTAAACCTGAACCTTTCTCCTCTGTAAGTAATCCAGTGTTGAAATCAGCTGCTGTTGTTGTTGTGGTGGTAGTGGTCGTCCAAGGGCCACGTGATGTAGATTTATATGGTCATCAAATGTGAGGTGGGGGTGTGCAGAGATAAACCTCATCGCACACATTGCATGTGCGAGTTCTCTGTTGTTTCTAAATGAGAAACCAGTTTTAGCAGGGCAGACTGGACACCTTCCAAAATTCACTTGACAGAGTTACGCCCAGACAGTTATGCAACACTGCAACCCCCTCTCTCTCTCCTAACCACAACCCCCCACCACCGCCCCCCGTACCCCAGAGCCCACCCCCTGGCAGTGCACGGGCCCCATGTCAGTCAGGGAGAGAAGGTTGGTTGGAATGTTCTAGTCAGATAATAATACTCTAACAGGAAGAACAACTAACACACACACACTTCAACAGACACACACACACTCACACACATATACTATCACACACACACTTCAACAGACACTCACACCTGTCAGCCTGATGTGTGCTTTGCACATGTGCACAACCCCATCCCTTTCATACTCATTATAACCACAGGCTAGCAAACTAGCAAGCTAGGGGGGGGGGGGCAAGCAGTTGTTTTCTGTCCTTCCTAAAGGTTCACACTGAAAACAGTTGCTGTAGCAACCTCACCACCATAATCAATTCCAGATTGGTATTTTGAAATATTATCCCCTGCCTTTCTTACATAACTAAATAATTGAATGGATGTGGGCCTTTCGCACACACTCTTTTTCTTTCTCTCTCTCTCTTTCTCTCTTTGTGTGCATTTGCGTGTTTCTCTGTGCATGTGTGTATCACTCAGTAACCTTTACCTACCTTAGCTTGCATGCATCTGTGTGTCCTCATTGTTCTTGGTTGTTTTTGCTCTGGTGGAAAGTTCTGTCTTCATTTAGCCTTCAGGCCTTCTTCAGTCCTCTGTCAGTGATGAATGTTTAGCTTGCCCAGACCCCCCCCCCCTACACACACACACACACCTCTGTGTGTTTTTCAAGCTCATTCATTGGCACACTCAAACTCAAACAGGCAAAGCCAAAGACAACAGCAAAAAGAACACAGTAACACACACAAGCGACATGTCTGTTCTTGACAAAGACACAGACAAACCTGTTTGTTATTTTTTGTTATTTTTTTTGCAGTGTGTTTGTTCTAGTATTAATGGGCTTGGAAAGGGGCTTCTTCTTGTCAGCTTTGCTTTGTAATCCTTCACCTCTTATTCTTTTTTCAAAACATTGGACAGATGGACTAAAGCTTGTTTATTTGCACGCTGACTTCAGTGGATATCTGGACAATCCTTAGGCGTTTCTGTCAATGCCAGTCCAGTTGTTTTTTTTACCTGAATTTCTAATGCATATTTATTGTTAAAGTAAAGTGTTTCTTTACATCCTATATATGGCAAAATAGAGTGCCATATATAAGTAGACCCACCCTAATGGTAGCAACTTCAAGGTAGTTTTGCTCAGCAGGCCTCGGTAGAACCAATCACAATCTTAATAGGGAGTTGTTGGGCAGCCCTTTAGCTCTTGACTTTGGAAGAGTTAACCTTTGGGGTTTTCTTTGACAGTTGAGCCTGGTCTATTGGTCATAGCCAGAAACATTATAATGTAGTCTGTCAAGCTAACAAAATGTGTTATCATGTCTAACTATGGGACAGATTGTTTAAATTTTAATGGGGCAAAATTTACTAAAATGCAACACAATGTATTACCAGTATGTGAATGTCATGTATCTATAGGTTGATTTTATGTACCTATTTCATTGTCATCTATAAAATACTCTGTAGATATACCATTTGCTTCTGATCTGACTCTGTATCACCTGAGTATTGAGCAATGACTGCATATATGTGCTCTTTGTCTTCCCCTTCCAGATGACGATGAGGACGCCACAGTCAACAGAATTGCGTGAGTGAAGAACACAACGTATCTCCACAACACACCTCCTTGCCTTACCATCAGAGAATCACCTCACAGGAAGAGCTAGCAAGTGCACTGATGTAAATGGGCTTTTTGTTTCTGTACTGTGTGTGTCCAGGCTGTGGCTGTGCACATTCTCACTGTCGGTGTCGGTGGGTGCAGTCCTGCTTCTCCCCATCTCCATCCTGTCCAACGAGGTGCTACTCACCTTCCCACAGAGCTACTACATGCAGTGGCTGAACGGATCGCTCATTCATGGTAGGATGTCATCATCACATGAAAAACACTCCACTCACACACGCCAAACACAAACACAAACACAAATACACACACACGCACACACACACACACACTCACACAAGCATGTGCAATACACGCATACACACTTACATTCTCGTACATGCATTCACGTTCATGATCCAAACACGTTGGCCGAACTCACACTTTCTTGTAATTTTCCTATGAGTGTGATACCTCACTTAGTGTGGTCGTGTTAGGAGAGTGTCATTCATCAGATGAACTAGAACTGAGGAATGAGCATCAACGTTTTGCACTCGTCAGTGCCCTCTGGTGGATACAATGGAATTGTCTTTGCTTGCAGAGAAAAAGGACTTTACTGCTCGCAATGTCGTTTATCCACACGCCAGATCTGGTTTAAGCATTGAGGAAGTTCTTGGCATTATGAAGAATGACTTTATGTCTCTGTCCTCGCAGGGCTGTGGAATCTCGTCTTTCTCTTCTCCAATCTGTCGCTGGTGTTTTTTCTCCCCTTCGCCTACTTCTTCACAGAGTCGGAGGGCTTCGCTGGATCCAAAAAGGTACAGGAGGAATAGATGATAAATAGATGACTGCTTGCTGAGCTCTTGTAATTACCTTGGAAATTTGTAAGTTTGAAAGTGTACACTTTGAAAGTGTAGTTTAATATGTTTCTGCATGTGTGTGTGTGTGTGATGTCTGGCAGGGTGTGATGGCACGTGTCTATGAGACTGCAGTGGTGTTGCTCCTGCTGACACTGCTGGTATTGGGAATGGTGTGGGTGGCATCAGCTCTCCTAAACGACACCTCTGCCCGAGAAAGTTTATATGGTGAGCCAGTGTCATCTTTTCATCTTCCTTAACCCTCTCTCTTTCGCTCTCCATCTCCCCTCACCCTGACTCCCCCCATTTTCCCTCAACCTCTCTCTCTCTCTCTCTCTCCCTCAGTCTACCCATACCTATATATCTCTCTCTGTCTGTCTGTCTTTCTCTCTCCATCTCCCCTTACACAGTCTCTCTCTGTCCATCTCCCCGTACCCTCTCTTTCTCCGTCTTTCTTTACCCGTTCCTTTTCTATCTATCCTGTCTCTCTCTCTCCATCTCCCCTTACTCTGTCTTGCTTGGCGACTACTGAACATACTGATTCAGAAGTAGCACAGACAGTTTCAAGCAGATTTATTTATCATAGCTGTGCCCAAAGGGAATCATCATTCTGTTACAGCGTTCAAACAGTGTTTTTTAGTATTTAATAGACATAAGAATAAATCATAGCAAACCGATTATTTTAATGAGTGGCACAGGCTGGGCTACTTCTTGATGACAACACCTAGGGATGACGGGAGCACTCTGTATATTTTAACTTTTCCAGCTGATTTATTTGAATAACTCATTGTGTGTTTCTCACTCAGATCTATGGGAATATTACCTTCCATACCTCTACTCCTGTATTTCCCTGTCTGGAGTGCTTCTGCTGCTGTGTAAGTATATTTGGTGTATTTCTATATGTGCTGCTTGGGGAGTTTCCACCTCCACTGATTAGCATGTAGTATGGAGCATGTAGTAAGTGCTGTCTGTGGACCTGTGTATACATTTTGTTTGTGTAATGTCTGATAGCCCTCTCTCTGTGCTCCCTCAGTGTGTACCCCTTTGGGCCTGTCCCGTATGTTCAGTGTCACTGGGCGGCTTCTTGTAAAGCCACGGGTAAGTTTGTGTGTGTGTGTGTGTGTGTTTCTTCATCTGTATGTCCTTATTTTCCTTTTTGTGTGATTTTATGGCCCTTTCTTCTTTGACCATTAAAAAACACTCCTGTAGCATAGTGTACACTAGTGGTGCCTATGTAGCAAAAGAGGGCAAAACATTTTCCATGCACATGAAGCAACAACCAATCAATTAACCACAGATCAATAACACCCACCTTCCTGTAAGTAAGTGGATAAAGATTCTCTTCTAATCACTGTTGTCTTTCCTAATGAACTCCTAATGCATCCTATCCAATTTATCATTTTATCTTTTCTTGAGCCTATGATAGAACAGAATAGATAATAATACAAGATAGGGGAGACTAGTACCAAGAACAATAAATATATTGATTAATCAATATTGCGCTAATTCATTTGAATGATAACGTCCACACCAGAACTACATGTAATATAATTTACGAACAATTAGCTAACCCCCCTAAGGATAGCCCACCTAAGGATAGCCACCCCCCCACCCCCTCCACCCCACACCCCACACCCCACACACACACGCACACACACGCACAACAGTACACCACCCCCACTTATTCATCAGCTGGCTCCTTCCCGCCTTCACTCTGCCATTTTCCCCTGTGTACCCCCTATGTATCCCTATATACATTATAGACAGGTCCTCTACCCCTTCATTCATTCTTCCACCAACCTCTGGCAGTTGGGTTGGCCTCTTGAGTCGTGGTTCTGCCCAAGGTTTTTTCCTTAGAAGGGAGTTTTTCCTTGCCCCTGTTGCTCTTGGGTGCCCCTTGTTAATGATTGGGAGTAGTAGTTATGACATAACTTTTGCTTCTCCACTCTTTCCTTCATACTGTAGGCCATTCCTATCTCTCCATCACACCCCCCCCCCCCCATCACACTACATTTTAAAACCTTTTTAAAAAGTATGTGACAATAAAATCCTTGAATCCTTGAATTGAAAGGTTGACAGCAAATAAGAATCCATCTCATTGTTCACATGAAGACAGACTTAAGTAATCGTTGGGTCAGTGTGGACGTAAATATTGTTATTGTTACTGTTATCTTTGTAGTTCTTCTTCCAGGTGTGCCATAGTATTACTAGTCTTTTTATTCAGGTCTTGTCACACACACACACCTTCCCAAGCAAAGAATGGCTATTTAAAAGCAGTCTCTCAAACTATGTTCTGTTTGTTTTTCTTTTTTCTAGCTTCTAGAAGATGTAGATGACACTATGAGCTGCGCAATCTTTGAGGAGGCTGCTCTCTCTCGGAAACTAAAGAGTAAATTTCTCTCTACACACAAAGCATTACAACCTGATTACTACTGAAATATGACAATATCAGTTGGTGCTGTGTTCTTCTGTTTTATTGATTTCTTCCTCTGTTTTGTTCCGATTCTGTTTTTCCAGCTGAGGCATCTTGTTGGGTGAATGTAGACATCCTAAAGAACCAGTACCTTACCATTCAGACACGACGGCTTGCCCTTGGTAAGGACACACACACATACACACTTTCTCTCATAAACACACACACACACTCACGCACACACACAAACATACAGTACACGTACCAAATCCAAATTAAGGCCTCATATTCATAGAGTTTTTGTTTTGCCCTCCTTAGATGAATCCTAAGGACACCAGTGGCACAGCAGGTACGGTTCTGATAATTGTTTGCTTTTCTGTTCCCTTAGAGATGCGACGGAGAGCATCCCCATGGCAGCGCAACCTTGGCTATCCTTTTGCCATGCTGCTTCTGCTAGCTTTGACGGTAGAGACAATACAATTTTTACACATTTGAATCTTCATAGTTATCTATCTTATTTATTTATATAATTTGTGTCTTGCAGGTAAAAGTAACAAAATGGTTTGTTTGTTAATATGGTTTATTAAAGGTGGTGTGCGTGTTGATAGTGTGTTTCCACGTGCTGGAGCTGTTGTTTGATGAGACAGCGCTGCCTAGAGGAATGGAGGTACATTTTCTTAACAGAGGCATGAGCAGACAGGCCACATGCACCTATCAATAGACAGGCCACACCTGCAACACCAAAACGGCTTGTTGTTCTGTAAAAATAGTATTCTCTGTGAACTATTTTATTTTTGTATCTCAATAGGACCCTCTGTTGGGAGCTGCCTCATTTTCTATGTTTGGATCGCTGGGTGCAGCTATGCAAGTCATCCTCATCCTGTATCCTTTCCAATGACTCTCCCCACTCTCTTTTTCTCTCTCTTTTGCTCTCTGTGCGATTATCTATCTTTCTATCTTTACTATGTGCATATATAGAGACATACAGTAATACTGGCCTTAATGACCATCTCAAGTATCTCTTAGTATCCTCCATGACTCCCCCCTCTCTCTCTTTCTCATTCTGTCCATCTGTCTATTTATCTCTTTCTTTCTCTCTATCTCTCTCTCCTGCATGCATATATTACAGATACATACAGTAATATTGTCCTTCACCCAGCCTGCTCCACAGGTATCTCATGGTGTCCTCCGTGGTGGGTTTCTACAGTTCACCACTCTTCTCGAGTCTGCTTCCCCGAGCTCAGGACACGACATTAACGCAGGTCTGTCAACACACCTTTTCTCTTTCTCTCCTACGCATATTTACACAGTCGCCAGTGCAGCTGTCACTTCATCCCTTGCTTCGAATGATCTATCCACAGATTATTGCAAACTGTGTTTGCTTGCTGATACTGAGCTCAGCTCTGCCAGTGTTCTCCAGGACTCTCGGTAAGACATGGAAAACGATGAAAATGACTTTCAGATACGCTGACCGATGTCTCACCAGGTTCTTTGAGGGGTTGGTTTATCTGTCGTCTGTTTTGTCACAGGCATCACTCGGTTCGATCTGCTTGGGGACTTTGGTCGATACAACTGGCTGGGGAACTTTCACATTGTGTTCCTGTACAACGTCCTGTTTGCAGGACTGACGTCAGCGTGTCTCATCAATACACTAACATGGGCCGTACAGAGGGAACTCATACGAGCATTTGGTAAGACAAATACAAACACATACCAAAAATCTGAAGTCGACAATCACCCTTTTCAGGAAAAGGGCTGCTGAATTATACTGGAAAGCACCTACAGTGCACCCACTCTATTCTATTGCGCTTTATTTTACTTTACCTATTTCATTACACTCAAATTTTGTACACAACATACAGACACATACACAATGCCTGCTCCACTCACATATAATACATGAAGATTGAAAAAGAACAGATCATTTGATTTGATGAAGTTCATTGTTTATTTCCACAGGGCTGCATAAACTGCCTTTGACGATGTCCCGCTCAGCCATTCCTCTAAAACTTCTTTTAGCGAATGGGCTCTCAAAGATTCAGTGATGACTCATTGGGTCTTTGTTCAAAGTAGTTACCTCCTACCAAAGACTCCTCATGTTATTGCAGTTGATGGTAGCCGCATCCTACAGTTTGCAGGACTTTTCTGGAACACAATCAGGCAAGCGGCAAGGTGTTGTGCCACTTTAAAATTTAACATGTACTGTACCAAATATGCAATACATCTGACTCAACAGGGACCAAATGCAGGCTTTGAACCTGAACCTAGAGATTGCAACTGGAAGCAGTTAATGCTCAATTACTGTTTGCCAAAATAAGATTATTGAATGTGTAATGAAGTAAAATTCAGACGAAATATAAGTATAAAGGGACAAATACCAATTTATTTTTTTTTGTTCATCATGCTCTGTTATAGGTTCATGGTTTCTCAAGCAGTAAGATCTATGCAAGGTTGGGAAGAAGAATTAATCTTAAAATTGCTTAACTGCATATTGCAGTTGGCTTCGGCTATTGAGAAGAATAATATTAATCTGGACAAATGACAGATTCTATAAATGAATAATATTAATCTGGACAAATGACAGATTCTATAAATGAATAATATTAATCTGGACAAATGACAGATTTTATAAATGAGATCATTCTTGTCAGTGCTTAAATGGTTTTGTTAATCTGACAGTAAAAAGTGATCGTCTGACAAATTGTTCTAGAGATTCTACTGGGCTGTCATTTCATTGTGTACCAACCAATGGCGTTTTAATGTCATTAATCAAAACATTTTGTGCAATAACTGCCTTTGAAACCACCGCAAGGTTATGAAACAGAACAATGGTCAGGAATGATCTCCATTTTGTACGCCAGCCCCTGCATGTTTGTATTTTTTTTCCCCTGAAAGTTTATTGTCATTTTGTTGACTTTTCGAAGTTACATGAATGATGTAAACAACTACAGGAGGTAGGAGATGTTACTGTACTTACATGCCTTATATTATTTGTCATTTGATCTCCTCTTAATGTAGACATCTTTTCACCACTCGGTCAGACAAAAAAAGGTGTCTCAAGACCAGAAACTGGTCAAACACGAGACCAAGTGAAACTGCAAAAAATGTTTACAGTTTGTGTGGGAGTACGTGGTTTGGTTATTTAGTTTTTAAATTAGTGTTTACGTGCCTCTCTCACTCTATATCTGTAGAGTGTCCAGTATTTGTGTTTCTGTGTGTATTCGATCATTTGTGTCTGTGTGGACATGTGCAATACCATTTCATAAAGTAGTGACAGTCTATTTTTGTGTTTGTACCAAGGAGCCAGTTCCTTTACTACATCTTTTGTACATCTGTAAGCCTCCATCATTCTTGTATGCATTTATTTAGAAATCTGAAGTCACTCCTTTTGTACTGAGCCTTTTTTTCTATTGTGATATACATACTGTATTTTTTGCTATTCCTGTTCATTAGGTCTCATTTGTTTTGTTTGAGTGGTTATAACAGCAGGCTAACTCTCATGCCTCACCAAAGACGATATTGAGTGACAGTGCTATTTCACTGTTCCATTGATTAGTAATGTACAGTTCTGGGTAAAATCGCAGATCCAATCAAGAGTTTGAAACACTTAACCAAACTCTTTAAAAGAGCAAACACATCTTTCATACAAACAGTAGTTTTAATTGCAGTTATTTAGACAATTTGGTGGAAAATACATGCCCATAGATAATAGACAGTAACACAAATGCCTTAATTGGTCATGAGTCATATGAAACCTACCCCATGCCAGTTAAGCAGCCGTAATCGGCAGCAGTTGCTTTGTAACCAAACAGTTGATTTTTTTTAAGTACACCCCAAGCTTTTCTATGTGTAGGAAATATTCCAAATTGGAATAACTTTTTTGTTGTGTTTTTTTGCATATCAAAACCCAGCAAACACTCTGCATGTGGGTTTGTGTTTTGGATCATTGGGCTACCACCACATAACACAACAATCATTTAAAGTTTTGCCAAGTTATCTTCAGGTTCTCCAAGTGTCCCAAATGTGATCTTTAAATTTTATTTTTCTTGGTGTGCTTCTTTTAAATGTTAATGTGTACAGTTGCAGTGCTGAAGGTACAAAAATCTCAGTTTTTAATTTTTTTTAGGATTAATGGCATCTGTTTTGAGAGGGTGTTTGTTGTTGCTGTTTACTTAGGCCATTCTAAATGAAACATAGACTACCCTGTAGAAATGTGAAGTGTTTCTGTCTTTGGATGTGTGCTGGGAAAATATATTTCAGTGTTTATTAAACATCCTATGCATATCTGTGTGTCACCTGAACTTTCATTTTGAACTGTCCACTAGTCCTTTAGACAGCAGTGTAGGTCTAATGTTATATTAATAACATTATACTATTAAATAAAGATGCATCATCGAGAGAAATTTGTGTTTTAGTGCCCCCACAAAGGCAAGACCTAGCCTAGACAAGTGTGCATACACACAAAAAAAATCTCAAAGTTACTGATTGTTTTCAGACTCCAGTCTAGACAACATGAGAACTGTTGGAAGTAGGCTTATGTTTTTCTTTTATTGCTGGGATAATCAATAATTCAGTGACACACCCAACGATTCAGTTAGCTGGGATCCGCCTATTCTCTAAACTTATTGCTAAAACACTTTAAAGCTCTACTTTCTACAGAAGCTGTGGAAGGCCCACCTACTCACCCCCACTCTGACAATCTTCTACAGGACAGCATCCTCAGCAGTGCCCTCAGAGTGTGGTTTGGGACTGCTTTCTGCACTGCTGCAGAAAGGCCCTGCAGAGGATTGTAAGGACGGCTGAGAAGATCATAGGGACCTCTCTTCCTTCACTCCCATTCACACACTGTCTGCGCAAAGCCTCAAGCATTGTGAAAGACACCACCCATGCCATGGATTTTTCTCCCTACTGCCATCAGGGATAAGGTGAGCATAGCAGCCCGTACCTCAAGAATAGGGAAAAGCTCATTCTCTCAAGCAGTGAGACTGCTCAACAAAACAACACAGCTGATCACCATACTGATCTAACAATATATGCACAATGCACCTTCTACTTAAATATCAATATCTTCCTCAAACACCTTCTGCTGCTCAATACAGCACTAAACTACACCAGGATGGTGCTGCTAAATAGCCTACCATTCTACCTACATCAACCCAGCTCTGTTCAATGTTTTTCAAGCTGTCTTACTGTCTATTGTGTTTTGTCTTGGCGCGCTTAGTATATTTATAATGTAGGTGCTTATATGTAGCATACTAAGTAGTAGGGGTGGGCAATATAGACGATATATACCGTATGGCGTATGCAATATGAATTTTGCCAATGATAGAGATTTTGGGTCATATCGCCATACCGTGATAGGCTCATTGCGTTTCCACAACCATGTGAAAAAATGTTGACCTGTAGCTTCACCTTATTGATAGTACCTTTTCATTCTTACAACGAAACTGTAAGAGCCTATAAATTGAACAGCTACTGCCTGACACAAATGCAGCTTACCAGTTTACTTCTGTGTGAATTTGAGAGTCCAATATAACCTCATGACAACTGTTGTATATTGACTTTATGCTATGGTAACCATTAAGAAACTGTTATGCTGTAAGTTACATACCAAAGTATACCGTGATATATATCATCTACCGTCTATGGTTCAAAATATATCGCAATATAAATTTTAGACTATATCGCCCACCCCTACTAAGTAGACTTTTTAGCCTGTCTCAAGGTCTTTATGTATTTATTGTAGCACCACTTGAATCTATGGTGGAACTTTGACTCATCTCACTTTACAGGGCTGCTGTGTAGGGTTGAAATGACAATAAAAACAATTGACACTTGGCACACGGGAAAACTAACCAAAATGGCCTTGAAATAAGGCTAATATCTGACCTAAAACTAAGAAACGCAACCTCAATATAACTTGTACTACTTCTGCCCTAAACGGAGTGTTACAAAATTTCTATACTAGGCTTCATGGTGCATGCCTTGTGCTCCTATCCAACGGCGCAACTGACGTAGCCTGTTTTTACGACGGCGTGCCGTGGTCGTGTCTGGTCTGATCACTGGTCCAATGCCCATTTTTCGACAGTGTGACTCGAAAGCGCCACGGCAGTGAATAAGCCGTTTTTTTTGTTTGCGTAAAAAATATTGAAAAGCAATACAAAGTTGCTTGATTATAAAAACTCGAAGTGTTAAGCTGCATAAAAGATCAATATTCGATTGATACAGTGCGATATTGAAGTTTTAACGCGCCACCTCTTCAAGTCAAGCTCGAGGCCCGGTGGACAGCTAGCTCGAGCAGCCTGGAAAAGTTTGTTGTTGTCACGTGACAAGATACGAATGTGGCGATAAAAGTTTTCTTACAATATTAAAGCCCAGTGAATAGGCCTATTTGATATCGTCTCCTATCTACTATCCTCAAACAATGCCTCAACCGAAATACAGGAAGATTGCTGTGTTGGGGTACAGATCTGTTGGTAAGTAAGCTGGAAAAGCGTGGTCTGCTAACAAGCTAGTCTTTGTTTTTGTTTGCATAGTAGTGTTAGCAAGCTAATGTCAACATTACCTTTAGGAAGTCATGTGTTATGATGAACTAGAATTGCATTTGAATAAATGAAGGCATATTTCACTAGAACATTTTCCGTCCTCTAGATATGTATCTCATGATCTCTGTATGTTATTATTGAATGCTGCTGGGCGAATATTTGTTTTCTGAACTTAAGTTAGCTCGCTAGCTCGCTAAGATGGTGTAGCCAGCTAACAACGTGCGCTAGTTTCTAGCACAAGGAGGCTGCGCAATAATAATGTGACCAAATAGCTGGAAAAGCTTTGTGAATGTGGATGCTATTGGGTAACGTAAATAGTTACACTTGTATGGAATTTAGTGATTTCCAGTGAATAGCAATACAGGATATTTGCTGGTATTTGCAAGAATTTAACTCATGTAGGCTATCCTTACGTTAACATAACCTCGACTACTGAGAGCTCACGGACGAGCTAATAGGTTGGTCATATTACCGTATTTGGATATTTGATGTGTTTGCGGTGAATATCAGATGCATTACTTAATAACCAAAATTCCTTTGTAATAGGAAAGTCCTCGCTAACCATACAGTTCGTGGAAGGGCAGTTTGTAGATTCCTATGACCCTACTATTGAAAACAGTAAGTGACAAGTGTGGGAAATTTCAACAGAATTTTTTTTAAGCATGCACCATTCAATTTATTTAGGTCTGTTAGTTCATGTGCAAACAGCACTATTATGCAGCCTTACATTTTTTCATGTTTGTTCTTCTGCCTGTATGACAGCAGCTGTACTGTATATGTGTCAGTTGTGTTATAACGTTAATAGATTTTGCTAATGTGATTCAAGAGATTTTTCAACTTGTTTTGGTTTGATACAGCATTTAATAAAATGGTATCTGTGAATGGCCAAGACTTTAATCTTCAACTCGTGGACACTGCTGGCCAGGTACCTTGTTTTAGTTATAAAAGGTTACAGAAATACTTTTGACATATACATACAGTTTAAGTTACAGATCTCGCTGCCTTTCTAATTTTTTATTTTTATTTTTTTTTAGGATGAATATTCCATTTTCCCACAGTCTCACTCAATGGACATTCATGGTTATGTCCTTGTGTACTCAGTCACCTCTATGAAAAGGTGGGTGGCCTTACCCTCACATATTATCACTGCAGAAACTTCCGTGCATACTAAATGTGAGATTCATGTAACATGTCATGTCTTTTGTCAAATGTAGTCATATATGGATGTTGTTATGTTTGTCTAAGATGGTTCAAGCCTAAATTATGCACACCTAAAACATGCTAGTGGATGGAAATTCATATTTGTTTGCAGTTAAGTAAACTGTTAAGTTAATATGGACTCATTATCTTTTTTTAGATGTTACGTTTAATAAATAGGAACATGATTCTTGAAATCCCAAATTTCCTAGAGTGGTGTTTGAATGACTCCATTCCGCAGCTGAAGTGGTTTAGATAAAATGCCTTAATGAATGATGCTAGAAACTCTAAATAATAGTATAAATTAGTACATAATAAAACAAATAAAATAAATCCACACACTATGTGTTAGGGCTGCTGGATTATGGAAAAAATCATAATCACAATTATTTTGGTCATGATTGAAATCACGATTATTTTACACGATTACTCATTGACTTTGGAAATATGTTGCATTTATTGAACTGAACAGTGAATTCTCCTTAAAACAGATTAAGACAGATAAAACAGATAAAGGCAAACAAGATAAACAATGTAGTAGGGCTTGGCGATTTGGCCTTAAATCAAAATCTTTTTCGACTTAATTGCCCAGCTCTACTATGTGTGCACACTTCTACCTAATGAATGGCACTGGCAAGAATATGAAATTAATTTCTCCTCTGCTTAGGAGGAGAGAGGGGTATTGGTGTTGTCACCTGCTAGCATATTGGCACTTGGAGATTGCAGGCCTCCACTATGGCAAAATGTACTGTAATATTGCAAGAGAGAAACTAGATGTGTGGGTCTGCTTATTAGTCGGGTCAACTCCAAAATGAAACGGGTGCTTGGTGTCAAACCAGCCGGCCACACTGAAAAGTCTTGTGTGAAATGCATTTGTGTTGATTTCAGTTGTGCCGGTGTATTTGGTGGAGGTCATGCCGTTGTAGTTGCTCTTTACCCCACTGAGTCAAGTGCATACAACGTTTTATCATGCTTGTTGTAATACTGACAAATGTGAAACGTGAGCAATGCCATTCGGCATGCCCATAAAATAAGCCTTGTTATGGCTGGATCTACCTCAGCACCATTTAAACCAGAGGGTATGCATTGTGAAATATGAGAACAACAGAGTCATCTGTGAATGTCCTCTGACAGAATTTATTTTGGTGCCTGATGCTTTTTAATCTTGGCAGTGCCTGCACAGCCAGGAACAAAGGCACTACAAAGGCATGCATACTTCAGATAGCTGTCCCGTCCTTTATTGACCTTGTTGCTCTGCTGTGTGTGTGTTAGTCGTAGCTGAGAGCCTTTTTTTTCTCCAGTTAATATTCATTTTCTCATTTCTGTGTTTTTAACCACAAACAGTTTTGAAGTTGTTCAGGTTCTTCATGACAAGCTGCTGGATATGGTTGGAAAAATTCAGTAAGTTTGAATATACATAATGTGTGTGTGTGTGTGTGTGTGTGTGTGTGTGTGTGTTCGTGTTTGTTCGTTCATGCATGTGCTCTTGTGGGTCAGGGGTCATGTTAGTTCATGTAAGCAAACAGAACTACATCAATCCAAACGTTTTTGTCATTGTAGGGTGCCTACGGTCCTGGTTGGGAACAAAAAAGATCTTCACATGGAGAGGTAAGAACAGTCAATTCAAACATAACCATATACCAGTTGACCTTCATAGAACTGCATTGGTTTTAAGCATGAAAGACACAGTCAACTTGTTGGATGAGTTTTTGTAGCAAGCATGTTATTACATTAACACATTGTACTTACTGGTTTGGTACTAAAACACCTTCACACTGTAGGTAATTGGAGGATGGATGAATCCAGTCAGTTTGGCTGCTCAGGATGTGCAGCTGAGGTCTAATTTGATTTCCTGCATAAATGACTAGATTGAATCTTATTGTGGCACAAATAGACCGGCATTCCACAATGCGGTTTCTGTGTGTGTCCTGTGTCCCCAGAGTGATTAAACCAGAGGAGGGCAAGAAGCTGGCCGATTCCTGGGGTGCTGCTTTCATGGAGTCATCTGCTAAAGAAAACCAGGTAGAACACTGGCAGAACAATTGCCAAAATGACTGCACCTGAATGTTCCGCTTTTTCCTTCTCACCTTCACCTCTTTATGAAGTGCACTTTTAATATTATTATTAGATTATGCAATTCGCTTTGAGGAAATTCTTTCTCTGTACAGGTTGAGCAAATCCATCCTCAACCACTTGCAAAATAATTGCCTGCCTCGGTGGGAGTTTCTTGATTATTCAACAGAATGAATGATTTTGAAATTTTACTAGCTGATAATAGAATTCAGACTTATTTATTCAAAAGTGTCCATTTCCACTATGGCTGGTATAGTGTAAAATCAGGCAGTGTTCAATACACTTGCACATACATTGTAAAGGTCTACAGCTGAATGTTTAAAGGAAAGCGCAATTGTCAAAGTAGCATCACCTAAAAATGCTACAGAAAAGTCTGGTTTATCTCTCTTGCACAGACGGCTGTGGAGGTTTTCAAGAGAATTATCCTGGAGATGGAGAAAGCAGATGGAAATGCCCCCTCAGAGGAGAAGAAGTGCATCGTGATGTAGGCGGGTCCAGGCAGACACAAGCAGTGGGCTAATTGGCCAACGCCCGGAGACACAACATCACCAGCCTGTCAATCGTAACCCGCCAAACCAAGAATTAGAGTTCAAGGCCCCTTGCTCAGCAGCAAAGAACTGCCACACTCTGTCCCCTTATGGTCGTGTACAGGTCTTTTCTATAGCTCGGAAACGGTCTCCCAAGGCTGACTGAACGCAACACCGCATTCTGTTTTTTTTTTTTTTTAATTATATCACATATATATGAATGGGAAAGAGAAGTATGGAGTTCACTTTATACAGTATTCCCAGTGTGAGTTAATAAGACTTGTAAAGCAATTCAGAGACAAAAGGTATTGCTGTGAAAAGTACTGTAGTCTGTTAGGTTTGTTGGCCTCAGTCAAGCCACACTTGGGAGGAATAAGAAAGATTTAATAGCCACATGCTGCATTTAATGTTTTCATCACTGCCTCTTTTAATGTGATATTAAAACATGTTCATTTTCACAGCCGTGCATTCATTGGACACTAGCTATCAACTTTACACGTCTAGCCATATGTCAGGAGTAGGTGGTGTGACCCTGTCGTCCCAGCCCCCTCTCATTGGCTGTCTCTGCCTTAGACACCACTCTGGCCAACCAATCACTGGTGCCTAACACACAGACACGGTCTACTTTCTCAGGTTGTTCACAGATTCCAGCCAATCTTTTTGTGGCTTTCTCAGTCAGGCAATCCTACAATCCTTACTAGCTTCTCATTGTCTTGTATCAACACTGATTGAGGTTAATGTTTTTTTTTCCCTAGTTTATTAGTGCGACCCTCAAAAGCTCTCCCCTCTCCAGTACTCTTAGACTGGTGCAAGGACGGAAGCAAGACAACTGGGGTAGCGAAGGAATAGGATGACACGCATGCCTGCCCATTTACAGGAGTTTTTCCTCAACTGCTGTAACCACCTTTCATCAGCTGTCAGTGATTTCTGGGTTTATGTAGGGGTTTGATTTTTGTTTCATATGAATAAAATTGTTTCTTTTTTCCCCCTGAATGCTGGTAATGAACTGTGCGGCTCTGATGAGAATATTGCCCCAGCAGCATTTTTTCTTTCTAAGACTGTAAATCATGTTTTTCTCTCTTGCTCTCTCCTTTCCTACTTCCCTGTGGATTAGACACACTTTGATCCCCTCTGCCCATCTTTGAAACTTTGTTAATAGATTAGAGTTTTTAAGTATCCTCTGTTGGACTGACAGAGCCCTCTTTCCCCCAAGTCAGCTGTATCCCTCATACAGCTTGAAGTTGTTTCTTTTACAGATGATGTTGTTTATCTAGTGTTTGAAAGCATCACCTGATGTTATTGATACTAAAAAAACTTGATTGATTTAGTGATTTGGTTGGTTAATTTTGTAATTGAGTGATAGTGGAAAAAGAGGCTGGTGTTACTGGTGGCGGTGATGCTGTGTCATGTGCCTTACCTCCCAATTATGCGACCCATGTTCTTTCCCTCTTCTCAAAACGCATCTACACACATACACAATACAGACCATTCACCTCTGCCCAAACTGATTTAAGGTGTTCTCTAGGGTTTCTCTGATCTCTTGGCTTAACTCCCACATTACTTTGAGGAAATCTAGTGGCGTTGTTGCACCTCAACGCCCATTGCTCAACGTGGGGGCCTGGTCAATGCAGAAAATCTTGCTGTAAACTGTTTTGTATATAAAATGAATAAATCCTTTACTCTTGAAGTTGTCATTGTCACCTTTTCTCTGCATAGATGAAATTCTCAATGCAGTGGTACATCAATGCAAAATATTTCATAAGAAGAATGGATTCAGACCGGTACAAACCACAGTAAAAACTTCAGGCAGCCCACTGACTGAACTTCAGTGATGCATCTTTCAGACATGCGCAGTGCCGCGTCTCACCGGAAATAAACAAGGGGGAGGTCACTAGATAGCAGTAAATAGACCACCCTATCCACGTATCGGTTTTATTCAGCAGAATACAGTTTCCTAGGGAAGTCTTTCTGAAGAAAAACTCACCATACTTGTGACCTTAGGAGGCTGTAAACGGAACATGGAGTGTGTGAGTAATTTTGTGTTTCTTGGAAGCGAGTATGCAATGATGTGACTTAGCTAATGTAACGTCTAAATGGCTAACAGTCGCTAGGTACTAGGTTTGTAAAAATAAGTACTATTAATTAGTAGTATTATGAATGTATGTTTTGCAGAAGTTTTTCGGTCGAACTAAAGGTTTGGGGTTATCGGACGAACGCTAACGGCAAAAGTGTGATGGGTCATTTCATTATACGCTAACCTCATTGAACTCGTCTCCGACTAGCTGTCAAGCTATCTCTAGCAAGAGTTAGTTGAACCGAAGATGGTTTAGGACATCACCCCTCTCTATTTGAATTTCAGATCGCATGATAAGACATGAACCTTAAGACAGTGTTTATGTCAGTGAAATGACGATGGTTGGCTGAATGCATAAATTCCAAGTCCTCGACGACGGGTGGTCTTTAATTTAATGCATTTCTCCGACCAGTTGTTTTGGAAAAATGACTAAGTTACAGCGATGCACTGATCTGTCCATGGCCTCTGATGTTAAGGAAAATCTGATGATACGGCTAAGGTAGCAATGACCAACGTAGG
This sequence comes from Limnothrissa miodon, assembly GCA_017657215.1. Taxonomy (NCBI): domain Eukaryota; kingdom Metazoa; phylum Chordata; class Actinopteri; order Clupeiformes; family Clupeidae; genus Limnothrissa; species Limnothrissa miodon. Next base: position 10,043 of record JAGFZM010005251.1, on the reverse strand, counting down.
TTTAATCTGGGTTTTGTGGCTTCACGATGCTACACGATGTTGTGAAAAAGGTAGTTAGCGGATGTCAAAATTCTTTGGTGACATTTCCTGAAGACTATTAGATATGAAACCTTAAGTAAACCCCAAGTGGGAGTTTACGGCATTGAGAAGATGGTGGAGCCAAATATTATGCTTAGCTTTATTTAACCCCTTTGGAGGAGCTTCGCAAGCTTTTAACATCTGTCTAAAAAAAACTTGTCATACTTCACTGATCTCCAAATTCGCTGAGGGTGACATGTCAGAATTAACTGAAGACGAACTATGCAGATTATCCGGATTGTTTATTAACAACATACCAAATTATTAATTGAGAACCCATCTATTTTTGAAAGACCGCACACAGGAGTGTGTGGTATTTAATAAATACATTTAGTCAGGTATTTAAGACACTACAGTGCTGTAAGCTCTACTGCCTAAGAACTTGAATGTTTTGCATATAATTTACTTCTGTTACAACAGTTAGCTCTTCTTTGTTTGTCACTCCTAAACAAAGTCACTCTTGTGTAACTGTTACACACGTGTGATTTATAATTTTCTAGGCAACATTTCTTCTTATTCTGAACCATTTTAAGGACGTGTGTGTGTGTGTGTGTGTGTGTGTGTGTGTGTGTGTGTGTGTGTTCAAATAAATGCAATGTTAAATGGAATATTTATTTAATTTTGTCTCCTCTAACCACCAGTCATATTTACAAAACAAGCAATCTGTGTTTAAGGTTCCTGCTTCACTTGATGATGTAGGCCCAGAGATGAAGAAGGAGCTTGTTGTGGATGGTAAGGCATTGGTCACAAGTATGAGCAATGTGTGTTTAGTTTCCCATTTCATGTGATCTGAAGGAGTGAGGTATGATGAAATTGGGGAGGTTCAGTCAGAAACAAAAGCAAACTATTACTTGAGTGGAAGAGATTAAATCATTGGAAAACTTGCTATATTGATGTTCACAGAAGAGCACATTGTGGTTTTTGCTTTGGACAAAGTGAAATATGAACATAGTTCCACAGCGGGGAGTACAGAAACCCATTGGGTTGAAAACACACTCTCTCTCTCTCTCTTTCACACACACACACACACTCTCTCTCTCTCTCTCTCTCACACACACACACACACACACACACACACACACTGACACACATACGCAATGAGGACTGAAGTAAAAAAGAAACTGGTGTCCTCAAACTGGTGTTGCTTTCTGTGCTTATTGAATGTCGTTTTTGTCCCTGCAGATCCAGAGTATAATGTTTACACGCGATTTATGAAGTCCCACCGCTGCTATGACCTGGTGCCCACCAGTTCTAAACTAGTTGTCTTTGACACTTCGCTTCAGGTAAGTGGGGTCCTACTGAGTGTAGAGTAGCGCACTAAATCTTTGGTTCCTGCCTTACACTCTCCCATTCTCTTCACACTCACACCTAGAACTGAATGTAAACACTTCGTCTCATGTAGGCCTGCTTTTCTCCCATCAGCATCCCTTTGCTGAGAAAAGCTTTTAGATATAAATTATATCATGTTCTACCACTACCACTGCTTAATCAAGTTTCCTGATGCGCTATTCACTACTCAAATGTCTTATGAAGCAGCTCCACTGCTCTGGCCATATTACACTTGTATATCACTCCGCCCAACTTCATAGCAAACCTCCATTAAGAACAAGTAACGGCAGTTTATCCCAGTAAGTTTTGAAATCCTTTGGAGCAGAGCAAGTCTTTACTGACCACCGCATCCGCATTCATCCAATATTTCCCCGATATACGCACACCATATCTGTCGTCATCCCTTACATCAGTGGTCCCCAACCTTTTTTTAACTGCGGACCAGTCAACGCTTGACAATTTTGGGGGGGGGGGGGGGGGGTATAACGATATTATAACATCAAACTCTCTGGTCGCCCGTGAATGAATCTCCTGTATGTTTACGTGCCCGACACTCAGAAACTCTCCATTCCCCTCTCCTTTCCCTTCTCCCTCACCTCTGTGTTACCGACCACGGCCCTAACGCGCTGATACTGGTTGCTATGGTGGCGTTTACATGCAGTTTTGAAGGCTTCATTGCCTCATTTGAGAGCCGGTCACCGCATATTATGCAGAGCGGGCTTGGTGTGTGGGAATCACCTGTCGCGATAAATCCCTACTTCAAGTAGGACTCTTGGTACTGGCTGCTAAAACCTTTCTTTTTCTTGGAAGTCGTAGGCTGCTCTTCTCTCTCTTCATTGTGCCTTTTCGCTTTCACAAAGAAACTGTCCAAAGACACCTGTTTACTCATTTTGCTGGGTTAAATGAGGAGGAAATGAGGAAATTTGGCGCTCAAATGAGGAGATGTAACAGAGAGGAGAATACGGTCATTTCACAATAAAAGACGTTTCAAAATAAGACCGCTCGATTCAGATAATAAATAAAACAGAAATAAATAATTAATTCTTGTGCGGCCCGGTATTGATTGATCCACGGACCGGTACCGGTCCGCGGCCCGGGGGTTGGGGACCACTGCCTTACATCATTACTAACATACTTATTGATTAGACCCTGTGTGCACAATGGCATTTGATCTTTTATACTCTGCTCTTTACTCTTGCATCATGTCCTTTCCCATTCCAGGTAAAGAAAGCGTTTTTTGCACTAGTGTCAAATGGGGTCAGAGCAGCGCCCCTGTGGGACAGCAAGAAGCAGTGTTTTGTCGGTAAGCTTCTGCTTTTATTCAGTCCCGCAACAGTTCATTTTCGGGCGTTTGCACACAAGTCTAAGCCTGTCTTCTTTGCCCTTGTCCTCCAGGCATGCTGACTATAACCGACTTCATCAACATCCTTCACCGTTACTACAAATCGCCCCTGGTAAGAAGCCCGCCCATTGAAATGACATAGATGCTAGTGACTGCAAAGGCCCTTCGAGGGCAATATATATTTTTTCCTTTCGACTGAAACGGTGTGAAATAGTTATATGATAATCGGAGGTGGGTGATGGGCTATTGTAGTTGTTCAGGGTCAGCACTGCTGCACACACAGGCTCTTTGCTGTAAAGATGCCGAAGCAGCTGCGGCGAACCTCGTGGCTCTCCGTTCTGGCTGAGCGGAAAGCTCATCGACCTCTCCCGCTTGTGTCCCCCAGGTGCAGATTTACGAGCTAGAGGAGCACAAAATCGAGACCTGGAGAGGTAAGAAGTGCAGTACACTCAGCTTCAACTGAAGGTCGTGTGTATGTGTGTGTGTGTGTGTGTGTGTGTGTGTGTGTGTGTGTGTGTGTTTACAAAAGCCAAGAGCTGACTCTGACTCCCTCTTTCCCCCTCTCTCTCCCTCTCTCTCTCTCTCACTCATGTGATTGTGTATGTGTGTGTGTGTGTGTGTGTTGTGTGTTTTTTTTTTTGTTTTTTGTTTTTTTCACAGAAGTGTACCTTCAGGACTCCTTCAAACCACTTGTCAGCATCTCTCCAAACGCAAGGTATGTTTACAAAATCTCTTTCCTTGTTTTGATCTTTGGTCTGATGATGACGTTTGTTTAGTGGTTGCAAACATGACTTGCTTGTGTCCCTTCTATGAAGAGAGATGTAGTATTTTCTGCCAGATGTTTTCATGAAGAACAATGCCTGAAGGAAATATTAAAATATTAGAAAATGTTAAAACTCCGTCTTTCTGTCTCTGTGTCTCTCTATGTCTCTGTCTCTCTCTTTCTCTCTTCCTCTTTCTCTCTCCCTCACAGTTTATATGATGCTGTGGCATCTCTTGTCAAGCACAAAATCCACAGGTTGCCTGTGATAGACCCGTTAACAGGCAATACGCTCTACATTCTGACACACAAGCGGATCCTCAAGTTCCTCAAGCTTTTTGTGAGTTGCAGCTACACTAGCTTCTCCACATGTTCACACATACGTCTCAGATTCACTCCACTAGGCTTTTATTGTGATCTTTCTTTCTTTCTTTCTCCCTCTCTCTCCTCTGTGTCCCTCTCTTTATCTTTCTTTTTTTCCCTCTGTGTTACTGTGTCTCTCAATGTCTCTCACTCTCTTTCCTGCACTCCAGATTTCCGAGATGCCCAAGCCAGCCTTCATGACTAAGAAGCTGGAGGACTTGAGTATAGGGACGTTTGAGAACATAGCGGTGGTGCGCTCGGACACGCCTCTCTACACAGCTCTGGGCATCTTTGTGGAGCAGCGAGTTTCTGCCCTGCCTGTTTTGGATGACAAAGGTTAGCGGTGTCTTCACAGGTGTATTTACGCTAGCATTATGGATGTAAAAGAAGTTAGCCTTTTACTACTGGCTATTCTGCTAATGCCACCCCTGCTTCTTTGCTTTTGTCACCGTTTTCCAGGACGCGTTGTGGATATTTACTCAAAGTTTGACGTCATAGTAAGTCTCCCGAATGCTTTTCGATGTGATCAACCTGACTTTACTCTTTTGCCGGACTCGAAATTCCACAGCACAATTTGCATTGCTGTGATGCCCCTAGACTAGACAAGTGCCAGGAAATAAACCTCCCTGCCCTGGCTTTGACCTAATGATGCACTTCACAGTGGCAGCTGTGACACACTCTCTCTCTCTCTCTCTCTCTCTCTCTCTCTCTCTCTCTCTCTCTCTGTCTTGATGTGACCATAAGAGGTCAATACCCACCAGTCTATTAGTGTATGAGCAGCAGTGAGCAACAGTGTCCGTAAAGCCAGCGGTCATCTCTGTGCTGCTTTAAATAGCTGTGTTGGCTGCCCATGGGGCTTAGTGTGAGCTCCTTCACCGCGGCCTGCTCACACTCCGTGTGTGTGTGTGTGTGTGTGTGTGTGTGGTGGTAGTTTTGGTTGTATGGGGGGATGTTTTTGGGTGATGTTCATGCTATTTGGGACACTACTCACAGTTTGTGTGCTACATTTTTGCTGTGATGAACAAAGCTGATATGATATTTTGGTTTTGTAAGTTTCTTTCTCTCTCTCTCTCTCTCTCTCTCTCTCTCTCTCTCTCTCTCTCTCTCTCTCTCTCTCTCTCTCTTCCCCTCTCTCTCTCTCTCTCTCTCTCTCTCTCTCTCTCTCTCCCTCTTCCTCTCTCTCCCCCACCCCCTCTCCCTCTCCCCCCAGAACCTGGCAGCCGAGAAGACCTACAACAACTTGGACGTGACTGTCACTAAGGCCCTGCAGCACCGCTCACAGTACTTTGAGGGAGTGCTGACCTGCCACAAGCACGAGACTCTGGAGACCATCATCAACAGACTAGTGGAGGCAGAGGTAACGCTCGCACCCTTCCGGACTATTCTAGATGCAGGCTCGTATTTACCCACATGGTGTGAAAATCCCATTAGATCAGCACTCCCTCAAATACTCAGATTAGCGTGTTTGGCACCCCTAAATCACCTTTCTTCTTCATTCTGATGTTTGATTTGAACTGCAGCGAGTTATCTTGACCACCTCTAATTGCATGAATGTGACTGGCTGATTATTTACTCGCACCTCCCAGACTGCTCTCACTCCCCCACTCGGCTCTTGCACGTGTGTGTGCTGTGTGTGTATACACTCAAGGGCCGTCATGCTAGTCAAGTGTGCATTAAAGTGGCCAGTAAATCTGGGATTCGAATTTTTGCCTTCAGAATGGCCTAAACTGACATACTTTGAACAAGAGATGGTATTGTGCATTCTTTAGTTGTAGCAAGTGGTTATTTGAGTTACTGTTGCTTTTCTGTCATCTTGAACCGGTCTCCCCATTCTCCTCTGACATCTCACATCAACAATGTATTTCAGCTCAACAACAGCCGCTCACAGGATATTTGTACTGTACGTGCCTAAATGTGTGAATTGATGCCATGTGATTGGCTGGTTTTAGCGATTGAACCATTTACCTAATTGGGCAGTGAGTGTACAGAGAACAGAGGAGGAAACAGGATGACTGACTTAAGTCTCTTCTGTTATCTGGTGTACCACTACCCCTTGTTAATCTTGCCCAGGTTTGCCACAGGCATAATGACACAGTCTCACTGTCTGTCAGTGTCTGACTCGCACACTTTAGTATGTGTTTGTGTGTATGCCAAGTTTTTGAGGCTTTAAGCCTGTCCCGCTGTTAAAAATCTGAAGAGCGCATGTTCTCAAGACTTCTTTTCTGCGTCCTTTTTTAAGCATAAGAATGCCTCTGTTACTGTGTCAGGTCCACAGGCTGGTGGTGGTGGATGATCAGGAGGTGGCCCAGGGCATCGTCTCTCTCTCAGATATCCTCCAAGCCCTTGTGCTCACCGAGGGGGAAGAAGGTAGGGTGTGTCGGTGTGTGGGTGTGTGACCTTGTGTGAACTTCCTGTAATTGGATTAGCAAACACTGCCTTTCTGAAAGAATACATCCTCTCTGTCTGTATCTCTCTCTCATTCTCTCTCCGTCTCTCTCTCTCTTTGTCTCTGTCTTTCTCTTCTAGGCATAGCTCGATAATCCAGTGAGAGGCTTAGACGGTAGCTCCCCCCCCCCCCCCTTTATCTACCTTTTTCATTCTGATTGTGGACGATGGCCCGGAAGAAAGAATGATCAAGAAGAGAGATCACAAGACGGGGCTGGTGTGTCAGGAAGAGAGAGCAGCCTTCAGAAACACACTTTTCTTTGGTTTGACACCCTACCGGTGTCGACAGCAGTCTCTGTCTCTCTTTCTTGCTCCCCTCTCTCTCTCTCCCCTCCTCCTCTGTCTCTCTCTCCTTCCTCTCTCTTTCTCGTTCATTTCTCTCCTTCATATCTCATTGTTTTCATCGTGAGGACATGAAGGATTTGTATAGTGACTATTGAACTCAGCAATACATAGAGCCACTGTAAGGGATGAATAGCACAAATCTTGAAATCATGCCAAAACTTCGAACCAAGTAACCAAACACACAACCCACCAAACGTATATATGTTGAAAGGGAACAGCCAGGAGGTTTTGAACTCAACCGGTTTCTGTTGATTCAATCTGTTTTTACCGTTTCTAAAGGGAGCCAAGTAAGTATTGTGTACATGGTAGGAGTAAGATGCAGCTGACTTCAGATGAAGGGTCTCTGCTGCACTTTTCTGGCCTTCTCGAGCCTTCTCGAATTCTCGAGCAGAACATACCAGAGCTGGGTGTGTGTTCGCCGTGTGCCCCACGTACTCGGGTCAGAAAACAGACGGGTGTGAGAAGTCAGAGCTGCGTCTGAAAAATTCCAAAAAGGCATTCTAGTGCCCAGCACTGTTATTCAATGTATACGAGACCCTTTGCCACGTGCTGTCAACAGCCAGGCAAGAGATTCCCACCCAAGGCCATTGTTAGGTGCTGTGGTCTTGAGTCAGAAGAAAAATGACATTCCATAGACACACAACTAGAGCAGCTTCTTATAACTTACATGTAAAACACTTGTTTTTAAAAAATAATTTAAGCCGATATTTCCCATGATCTCAACCACTGAGTGCTCGATATATATATATATCTAAACTTGGATTATGCAGGCTGTGACTCGGAAGTACAAAACCTTTATCAAATGACACATTTGTCAAGTCTGCTGTGGCTGAAGAATGATTTGCTGTTTTAAAGAGTACTTTGTACACATCTGTATGAACACATGGACACTGAATATTTATGTATTAATAGTGGTTTTATAATATATTTTTAAATTTCACATGCTCAGTATACTTATGTAGAGTAAATGATCAGAAGTCTTTGCATTCATTTTAGTGGTCAGTAGTCGGTAAGCACTTATTTTTTTGACCTCTTTGAACAGGTGTACTCAAAATATCACTTGAAAGAGTTTATTTCTTTCTCTCTTTTGGGCTAATGAAGAAAGGGAAGAGGGTAAAAAGGCCCTTTTGTCATCTGTCATTTGAAACAAGCAATCACTGTATTTCCTTTCTTCAAAAGCTACAGGACATTGCAAACTGGCATTAGTGTTCACGCTGGCCTTCGAATTAGTGCACAGATCTAACATTTCTACTAAAGCTCTAGTTTTGCTAGTCTAAGCAAGATAAATAAGTGCATCAATGTCTTCATTTTGACAAGTCTGTTGCTTGATTCATTCCGTACCTGTGTGTGTGTGTGTGTGTGTGTGTGTGTGTGTGCTGCATCCAGTGCGCAGTGTGCTGCATTGTTCTTTTTTCAGATCGTTTTCCCACTGGTCAACATCAGGTCATCCTTAAAAATATTCTTGTCTGCCGTACCCTGGCAGACTGAGTAAAATCAGGGCCGACCCAAAAGATTTTTTTTTTCTCAGCTGTTGTGCCAGCTAGCAGAGTAGAATATCTAGAGTAATACATGTGGAAAGGCCAGTAAAAAACTTTTGTATGGTACAAATCGTGCCATTTAAATGCAAGTTTTTGCATGACTGCTCAACTGAAATTGTGCCCCAGCAAGCTTATTGATCGGCTGCTTTCCAGAAGTAGTAATGTTAGGAATTAATGTACAAGGAAGAGACGCAGCCAATCAAAGCTGAATGACATTCGTGAGCAAGCCTTTAAGGGTGTGTACAGCAGCTGACACGACTTGGTGTATACAAAACACACACACACATCTATACTTATATATATATATATATATTTGATGACTGATTGCTAAAAAGCAATCTCTACGGCACCAGTAATCTAATTTGGATGGTACAGCAAACAAGCATATTTCTAAGGATGGACTCGGCGCCTGTCTTTCAGTAGCTCAGGTCACAGAGTTTTTCCCTTTGTCAGCAGTTTCACATGAAAAGGCCCCAGTGACTGTGTAATCTGACCCAGGTGACTTCTCTGCCAGCTGGACAAAAGTGGACCAATCACAGGTCATTTGGAATAGAGGGAATCTATCCACTAAATAAGACTTGTCTCTTCTGACCCCTACTTCTTCAACCATGTTTTGCATTTTATTAAATCTTTGTTTTTCGTAACGGGGTTGCACGTGTAAGGTATTTGTACAGCCATTCCATCATGACATCATTTCTTTTGTTACAAATTGCTGAAGCATTCTCTATATTTTCAGTATACTAATCAATATCCAAACCATAATGCTTGTAAATATACCCCATATTTTGTACAATGCTTAATATGTCCTTGTAATTTTTAAGTTAATGCATGCACCACATAAATATTTTTGTTTCCCTCATGTTTGTGTCTATGGTTGTGAGGGTGAAGGTGTTTTTGCATGTAAGAATGCAGACACAAATTTGGACACTACTGAACTCTTGGTATGAGAAAAATGTAATGTTTTGCTATCTTGCATAAAATGATTTCTAAGTATTCACATTCAAATGTGTATGTACTTATTTCAAGACAAGGTTTTTATCTTGTGAAAAAATCTATCAGATTCATAATTAACACTAGATAAAACTCTTAGACTCTGAACCCATTGGGGTTTAAAGAAAAAAAACTTCAGGTTGCAACTTCAGTCCGAAGAATAAAGTGTTTGAAGACATTATTTTACATCAGAGATGAATATGCAGTCTGCAAACTTGTCCTTCTACCTGATGACAAGTCTGCATCTAAAAAATACTAAAAAATTTCCATCTAACAAATACTGAAAACATAACTTCAAAAGAATTCTGTAAAATATTAAAAAGATTTCCCAGTGGGAACCAAAGTCTCACTCACACACACACACACGCAAACAAAGGTGTTTTGCACGTGTGTGGTGCATCACAATTGAGTTCAACAGTGCATGGCTCCGAACCCCATGCACAGCATCTCCCCCTTCCTGAGTAAATGTTTAGAATAGTTGATTACGGGAAAGCTCTGGGTGCAGCCATGCATTCAGAGGAAGTGATTTGCACTGCGTGTCAGTTTCCAGGAATAGATATGTGAAATGCTTATCTATTAACTACGCTACATTATCAGTAGTCTTCTGTCACATGGGTTCATTTAGTCATACAGGAGGTTGATATGCATCGTGTATTTGAGCTATTTGACTTTGCAACATTACCTCAGTTTTTGTTGCAGGAAATCCCATTCCAAGCTAAGACAGGCTATGAAACCAACATCTTTTCATTCTTTTTTGGTACGCTGAAGAATGATTTAGCACAGTAGTCGTAAGAAATAGCAAATACTGAATTTATCACTGTGTAATATTACTCTATGTACAAGATTGGGGGAA
>JAGFZM010005249.1:2512-13319 GCA_017657215.1 Limnothrissa miodon | reverse complement strand
TGTGTGTGTGTGTGTGTGTGTGTGTGTGTGTGTGTGTGTGTGTGTGTAAGTAAAATGTCCCTCTGTCACGCTACAAGGCCATCACTCCCTGCTGGAAGAGGAGCCAGGTTAGACCTCAACCACACCCTCAGCCGGGGGGAAAAGCATAAAGACAGAGAGAGAGAGAGTAAGAGAGAGAGAAAGAGAGAGAGAAAGAATGAGCTCCACTCCAATTGTGTTTTTGGAGCTGAATTATAGACATCTGCTATGGCTTTAAGTGACTGGGGATGTGAGAAATACACTTGGCTATCTAAAAGCCGGGCGAAATCCTCCATCCTGTGACCCATCCTCCACCCATCCTCCACCACCACCCAACCCCCCAACCCACCAACCACACCCTCCCCCCTTCCTCATCTCACTCACCCAGCTCCCTCAAAGGCAAGCCCTGAGCAACATGCTCAATGGCAGTCCAGCCCTGTCATTTCTCTGAGTCAAATGGAGCGGATGTTACTCGGTGCCCATAGATTCAGAACAGAAACAGGTTTTAATGACTTCACTTCCAGTGCACACACACACACACACATACATATGAGCACATATGCACACATGCACACACACCCCCACACACACACACTCACACATACATACACACCCACATGCTCACACACACACACACACACATACACTCACACATACATACACACACACCCACTCACACATACATACACACCCACATGCTCACACACACACACACACACACACACACACACACACCATTCCCCCTCCCATGCATATGACAGAGTTCCAGTGGCCTACCACCCCAGTGTTTCTAAATGGGTAATAAGGCCTTGTTTTATTTATGGTGTTGTGCCTCTGGCGGGGTCAAGCATTTGCATGGCGGGTGAGCGGAGCATCCAGCGGCCCCTCAGAGGGCCCGGGGAAGGCCCTGTTTAATTGAGACGCCTCCAGCCGACCCCCGTGGCCCCTGACGCCACCCCCCACTGCTGCGCTGGAAAAGAGGGAACGAGGAGCAGGCCAGGCGAGCCGAGGCCACCACGTCTAGTCACGTTGCCCTGTCACGCGACGGCCATGCGTCTCACACCCACCACCACCGCCGCCATCATCACGCATGTTCACCGTCACTGTCTGCTCCGACTCTCTCTCTCTGCTACCCCGACACTGTGTTAATGTGTGTGACCGCTGGGACTGTTACGGATAATGTGTGTGTGTTGAGCTACCAGATATCAGACAGAAATTATCCTGTGTTTTATGCGATTACTATAAAGCAAACTGGTGTTGGGTGGTGTTACGGCCCGGCTCGTTTCGGCCCGCAACATAGAAGGGACACGAAGACAGAATTAACACAAATGATAATTTATTGAAAAATATACCAAAAATAACAAATCACAAGTGTCTAGGGCGTGTGTGTAGTGGTCAGTATCAGTGTGCTAGCCAATGTAAAGACCAACAACAAGAACAAAGAAAAAATAGAAGGAGAGAGAGAGTGAGTGAAGTAAATCAACAAAGAGAAAGAAAAAGGTACCAGTGTTGAGAGAGAAATCAAAAGGTGCCTACACAAAGAAAAGTGCCCTAGTGAGGGAGAGATAGAGAACCCCTTATATAACCCCACCCCCAAACACAGGTGTGCTCAATAGTCCTTAATGTGCAACAGACCCAGCCCTGTCCGTGCACTGGCAGGAGGGGGCCTGAAGGGGGCACAGGGGTCATCACAGGAAGAAAATGAGTGTGTGTGTGTGTGTGTGTGTGTGAGAGAGAGAGAGAGAGAGAGAGAGAGAGAGAGAGAGAAAAGCAGAGGGGATTGTGACCAGTGTCCAGAGAAGAGTGATGATCCAAGCAGGACAGGCAGTCGAACAGAGAGAATGGCAGCACAGTGACCTGACTCGAGCGCAGAGAGAAAAACACCATTATCAATACACAACATTTCAATTGATAAATGCCCAGCTCCTGGAAAACTGCAAGGGCACTTTGAAAAGCAAATAGCGACCTGGTGAAGGAATTGATTCTCTCCCTCCCGCACCCCCTGAAAATGACTGCATGATGCATCATTTGACTGCACTCTGTCCAAGTGCTTGACAGAGATAATCTTGGCAATCCCATAGGTGACCTTATCGTGCTTGGCAGGGCAGCACTGGGTACCCCCCTTCACACACACTCAAACGCACACACACACACACACATTCAAACCCCATATTTGTTGGTGTCATGGTGTCCGGGACGATGTCCTTCAGGGAACGTGACACTTTCCTGCCTCGTCATCTTTGACATCGAGCGTCCCGGATACACAGGCGGAATCTGCAGTGACACTAGTGGGTGGGATAGCAGACAAGAGAAAGAGCCGCAGCGGATCAGGCACTTTATTTTCCTTGCACCTCACTTTTTTCTAAATTCCTGTATAATTTATTACCTGTATATGAAGTTGATACTGGCCTATGTATATGTATTGTCTATTGTACGGAACATTGTCTATTGTCTTGATGGCCATCATGTATCCATAGTACTTCTTGCACTGTATGTATGTATGTATGTATGTATGTATGTATGTATGTATACTGATGGATGTCCTTTATTGAGTGTGTGTAGAGAGCATTACACCTACCAGAGTCAAATTCTTTGTATATGCAAGTATACTTAGCCATTCTGATTCTGATTCTGATTCTGATTCTGATTCTGGCACGACCCGTCGGATTGGATCCTGCCGCCACTGAACGCCTCGCTCCTTTGGCTTAATGGAGCCAGTGAAATTACAACGGAGGAGAAACACCCAGAGTACATGTTATTAGTGAAGTTATTCAGCGGCTGTACAAACAGGGGCGAACGTATGTTTAAAATGACCTGATGAAATGGGGACGTGTGTGCATTTGGATATTTAATACGTATAGAGCTGTTAGTGAGTGTAGGTATTTGGTGTGCTTCTTGGGTGCAGCTGGCTTTTGTGGCTTTGTTCTCTATCTGTATACTTAGCCATTCTGATTCTGATTCTGATTCTGATTCTGATTCTAATTCTGATTCTGATTCTGATTCAGAAGGCGGCGTAATGAGCAGCAGGGGCTGTAGGGGGGGGCGCTGTGTGACTGACTGACTGCTGTAGACTCTGCTCTAGGTTGTACCCACTGCACCAACAACACGGATATGAGAACAGGAGATGGCAGGACAGAGAGAACAGGGAGAGAAAGAGAGAGCTGGTGAAAGGGGAAGGGAAACAGTCTGTCTTTCTGTGAATGTGTGTGTGTGTGTGTGTGTGTGTGTGAGAGAGAGAGAGAGAAAGAGAGCGAGTGAGTGAAACAGAGAGAGAAAGAGATGAAGAGAGAGAGAGAGTTGATGCTGGTGAACAGATGGGCCTGCAAGATGCAGTCAAGGTCACCGTAGTTCTGATGGTATTCTCTGAGCTCCAGTAGTTTTTCTGGGTTCACTGACTTTAGTGCTTCAACACACACACACACACACACACACACACACACACACACAAATACCAACTCCTCCATGTGTCTCCAACCACCTCCATCTGTAATCCCCCTTCCACATGCAGCACAGAAGAATAGGAACAGAAGCTAATGTTAGCCATGCGTTATTATAATGTCTGTATGCTAATAGTGTTAGCAATAAGTTATTTGAGTGTCAGCAGTGCAGATTGTGTGATAGACAGTAAATAAATGGATGTGTACACCGCCGCTTTGGGCTGGGAGCGGTGTGACGGCGGAGTGTCAGTCTAGACAAGGGATTTAAAAACCTCTTGTCAGTTAAATTTATGAGGTGACACATTGCCAGGCTCTTTGCACAGGAGAACACTCCAGCGTTATCTGCAGCGTAGCCCAGCCAGCTGCAATGCAATGGAGTGTGTGTGTGTGTGTGTGTCTTTTTGTGTGTGTGCGTGTGTGTGTGTGTGTGTGTGTGTGAAAGAGAGAGATGTGTATGAGAGAGAAATAGGACAAGATAGACAGAGAGAGAAAAACAGTGTGTGTGTGTGTGTTTGCATATGTGAGTGAGTAAGAGAGCATATATGTGGGTATAAGTTTGTGCGTGTGTAAGTGTGTGTGTGTGTGTGTTCGTGTCTTCAGTGTGTATGAGACGCTCTCCAAAGAAAAGTTGATAAATGATGTAATTTAATCCTCTCCCTCATCCCAGAGGCATGATATTGGGCGGCCCTGATTTGAGTGCTCACCTGGTGGCTGGGCTGGAGTATTTGTCAAGTCTTGGCTGGGCATACTAATTCCTCTCTGCATTAATGGTTCCTTTGCCACTCTTCTCCGCCTCTCATTTAAAACGCCAGCGTGATGCCGCCGGCCTGTTTGCCGGACCTCCGTGGCGCTAAGGCTCCAGTAAGTATTGACACTGCCAGACTTGTGCCGCGCTTTCCCTACCACGGCTCAGCGGCACGACCCGTCGGATTAGATCCTGCCGCCACTATCTGCCTCGCTCCTTTGGCTTAGTGGAGCCAGTGAAATTACAACGGAGGAGAAACACCCAGAGTACATGTTATTAGTGAAGTTATTCAGCGGCTGTACAAACAGGGGCGAACGTATGTTTAAAATGACCTGAAAAAATGGGGACGTGTGTGCATTTGGATATTTAATACGTATAGAGCTGTTAGTGAGTGTAGGTATTTGTTGTGCTTCTTGGGTGCAGCTGGCTTTTGTGGCTTGGTTCTCTATCTGGTTTGGCGACAGAACATTCCTTCACCCCAGTCAGTACAGTAAACCAAGTCGGACAACGGTTAGAAAAATCAGGAACAAAGTTTTATTTACAATGATGCACATCGAGGGAGAGACAGAATGCTTTACCTAAAGATCCAGCAACTACACAAGAAAATAGTCTACTTTAAAGCTTTTAGTTCAGCTCCTGGTCTCAGTTGGCGTGGTCCACACTGAATCAGACCATGCAGGGGCAGATGGGACACTGAAGAAGGAGATTGCGAGCAGTGAAACAACCCAAGAACATAACCGTCCACCTCATTGCTAAAATAGCGAACAGCAGGAACAGAGTGAAGTACTGTAAAACCAGCCGTGTTGTATGTGGAAGGATATCTGAGTCATAAGCTGACATAAAGACATAAACATATGGCATATGGCTATGTAAGTATTAAGACATACATCTGATTCCAGGACTCTCAGTGCCTAGCCAGCACCATCTCTCCCCCAGACACCATTGACCAACCCCCCCCCCCCCCCCACACACACACCACACACACACACACCACACACACACACACACACACACACCACACACACACACACACACAAACACCCCGTCTGTCAGATCATCAGTAGCATCAGTGGGCTGATGGGCGCGTTCTCGCCCCAGACATCTGCCGACGGTTATTAATGTCTGAAGGCGGATCAGGCTGATAGGCATCTCCGGAGTGCTGACACCGAGCTTTCGCCGCGCCTTTGATCCGGCCCCGAGATGGAGGCGAAATATCTCCATCAAAAAAAAAGAAAAGAAAGAAAGAAACCTAGATCGGCCAGTCGGCTCATGTTTGAATGGGAAGGAGGTGCAAGCAGGAGATGATGGTTTTGTCTCGGCGGCGATAAGTTGATCTCTCTCTATCCTCTCTAAGTTGGTCTCTCCCTCCGCCCTCCGCATCGACCACAACTTGAGAAGATTTGGTTGATTAATTGAGATTGAGCCTAAGCGGTTTTTCCCACCCAAAGATAATGACCTAAGCTATTGATAAATACCTTGTGTTTATTCGTATAAGCCCCTCTGCTATTTCAACAAGCACCGCCTATTTTTCTAATTCACATTTCACATTCACATTCACATTTTCTGTGACTAATTCTTTAAAGAACGCAGGTATTACATCCTATTAGAATATGTTATTAGAGCTGACATATCATTTATGTCGACAACATGTACATGTAAGTGGTGGACTGGGAGTCATAGCCCTGACCTTGGCAGTGCTGCTGTGTTTCTCCAGTTTACCACGAAACTCTGCTAACCGCACCTAGAACATGGATCTGTGTGCCACGCCGTGTGAAGGTCAGCGGATATTGATCTAAACAGACGTGACCAGACAGTGATATTTTGGACAGTTGTAATTAAGTGCTTCTCAAGGAGAGCAGTGCTGTTACACGGCGTATCTGAACGGTTTGGCTCTCGGTGAGGTGGGCATGAGGCTGTTAGAACAAATCATGTTCAACTTTTCGCCGACTCGAACGCCGAACGCAACTGGCATTTTGAGAGACAGTCACCAAGGTCGTGGCGATAAAAGCGGGTGATCTTGGTGGAGGAGGGTGAAGTGGTGGTAAGAGGTGGGGTGCACTTTTTGGCCAGCACTTCACCTCATCTCTCTCTCTCTACCTCTCTCTCGCTCTCTCTCTTTAAGAAAATCCTTCACGTTGGACAACCAATCACGTGAAGCACCTGTCCTTAAACATGGCCGTGCGTGCTCTCAGTCTTCCTGCTCTCCGAGCCTCTCAGGTTTGACTCACTGTCAGCAGATGGAGGGAGAACCTTCCAGAAGCCCTCTCAGAAGTCAAGGAGCTCTGTGTCAATGGAAACTCTCAAAGTCAAAAAGCAAAAACAGTTTATCCTATCCATCTGCGCTCCCCCTCTCTTTCAATTGTAAATTTTGAGGTTGTCTACGTACAGACGGAAAAGAAATAAAAAAGGATTTGAGTCGCTGAATACGCTTCCGAAAGTACAAACAGTGATACATTTACTAAAGGCACTTAACTGGCTTGACTTTGAAAACACAATAGTGGTGCATGAGTATAGATTCCATTCCACAACACAAGTCCCTCTCTCTCTCTCTCTCTCTCTCTCTCTCTCTCCTTTCCCTTTTCCTCCTAAAAATAGCGGGTCGCCATCATCAGCTAACAAATGGAGCCAGACAGGTAGGCGTAAAGACCTGCGGCAACTGGTTGGGCTCCCTACAGTAGGGCTCTTTAAGGCGAATGTTATTCATTAAGAACAATGCGGCCTGTTTCCCACTGGCTAGGCCATAAACCCTGTAATAACCTTTTTCATCAGGGGCCAAAGTGACACGCTAATGTGACATTTCCTCCCCGCGAAAGAGGAGAGGGGGAGACGGAGGGGCTTGCGTGTGTCTGTGTCGAGTGTGCACAGTGTGTGTGTGTGTGTGTGTGTGTGTGTGTGTGTGTGTGCATTTGTACAACATGGTGTGGGTGTGTGCATGTGCACGTCTGTTTGCGTGCATTCCTGGAAAAGAGTATGTGTGTGTGTGTGTGTGTGTGTGTGTGTGTGTCTGTAAAGAGAAAGGGGGCACCCTTGTAATCTCCCCATATATTAGACTGTAGGAACCCATCATATAAGGATATAACAAGACCCTGATGAGGAGCACATACTGCCCCCCTGGAGAATAATGGATGAGGCTTGACCTGCTCTGAAAGGGAGCGCCGAGTTTGAGGCGACGTGGCAACCAGCCGCCCGACCCCGATTCCAATTTCTGCCTTTGGAAAATAAGAGAGCAGGCTGGAGCATCCAGGGGGCAATGAGGGTTTTGAATAGATTCCCTTGCATGCCATAGGGCCATATTCTTTGAATAAAAATGTATGCAGACACTCAACTTTTTGCCAGAAGTGGCAAGAGCGGTGGCAAGAGTAGTTTGCTAAGAGTTAAATGCACCAACTAGCAATGACACCTACAGTACGCTGCTCTTGAATCATTCAAACGTGATTCTCAACGACCTGATTAACTGTCTTATACTTAAGCGTGGTTGAATATACTGTTCATCTTGTATCATCTCTTCTGTGCTCTGTAAAAAATGTAGCCAGGCTTGTTTTAGAGAGTAGCGTTTGGCTTCAACAGCACTGACACAAACTTTAAGTCTGGAATCCAAAAAAGTTCAGGCCCAAATTGCCTTTCTGTTGTCACCTCACATGGCTCCTGGGCGATAACGCTTGTAAAGACACACGGAACCTCAGGAGCCTCATTTTAGTGACAAACCATAAACGATGGTCGGAAATAATCAGAAATAAACAGCCCCCTATTGTCCCGCGTTTGCCCACAGCTAAATAATTCCATTTGTTTAGCTGGCAGGTAAGAAGACCAACCCAATCTGTCACCCCCTCTACCAACACCCAGCCCCCCACCAAGAAAAGCATATAGTACACCCAGGAAAACTATTAATACAGTCATCTGGATTTATGTACACAGGCTTTTACAAACGAGACTTAATTATTGTTAGTTAATGAAGCCTGTGAGTGCAGGAGGCTCTGTTGCGCAACCAAACGGCAGATAACGGCCGGGGAAATTTGCTTAGAGGTTTTTGCAAATGTCACAGCCACTTTGTGTACAAGGCTGATAACTTCATCCATTCATTATCTTTGCCAGCACCTGCAATGATGCACGGCGGACCTCCAGCCCTCCCGATAGATAATTAGTAATGAATCAATATGTGTGTGTGTGTGTGTGTGTGTGTGTGTGTGTGTGTGTGTGTTTGTCATGTGAAGTGTGTGGGGAGGGGACCTAGACATCCACCACCACCACCATTAGTTTTACGCTTCTAAGCCTAAATTCCCAAATCAGGTGAATATGAAGTGTGTGGTTCAGGAGAGAGAGAGAAGGGGAGAGGGGTGTAGGGGTGGGTTGGGGTGGGAGTGTGTGAGGAATGAGTTTTGCTGTCATCTGTTGTGAATGCAGCGCTTTTTCTCAGGGAGGAGGGGATTGAGGAGGAGGAGGAAGAGGAAGAGGCGGTGGATGGGGGGAGGGGTATTTTTCCCCCCTTCTCCGCTTTTCGGAAAGGCAGATATCTCACCTCTATCCATTCCCGGGCGTTCACTCTGGCATGAATGCAAAAAGAAGGATGCAGGGTGCGCTATCAGGCAGCCAGGCAGAGAGGAAGGGATGAAGAGAGAGGGAGAGAGAGAGGGAGAGGGAGAGGGGGGAAAGGAGGGGGGGGGTGCATTAATCCACCTCCATTCATCAGCCGGGGGCCAGAGGAAACAAGACACCCCTGACGCGCCTCCACAGCACTTCTCTACACCGTAACGAGCACAGGAGGAGAACACTGCCAGTGCCTCTGACTCCAGCACACAGAGACGGAGAGGGAGAGAGAGAGAGAGAGAGAGAGGGAGAGAGAGAGAAGAGTAAGGGGGAGTGAGAGTTAGGCTTAAGTTACTGAGAAACACCCACCTAAACCAGCCTTACCACCACCACTGCTATCAGCACCCTATCAACACCCCAACCCCCCCAACACACACACACACACACATCCACACATACACCTCCTCTTCTGATCCAACAGCTCTCCCCTGGTCAGCTCCCTCTTTCACAGTGTCTTCATTTATTTATCTAGTTTTAGCACTGTTCAGTAGCCCAGGCTTTTTCATCTCCCCAGCAGAGTTCACCAGAGAAACTGATGCCCCTCATTGAAGTGGAGAGAGAGACAGAGAGAGAGAGAGAGGGAGAGGGGGGGGAGGTGGAGAGGGTAGAGGGAGAAGGCAGAGAAGGCCGGGAGGGAATGAGATTGGTTTTAAGTCCAAGTCCATTTTTTAAACTCTAACCTTCAGAGACGAGCAAGTGTGATGTGATGTATGTCAGGTTCGTCCACAGTGGAGGAGACAGAATCAGATATGAAAGGCCACATTGAGAGCCTGACGGGGGGGGGGAGGGGAGAGAGGAAAGAGAGAGAGGGAGAAGGGGGGGGGGAGGGAGGGGGGGGGGGGGGGGGATTGAGAAAGACAGAACAAGCACCCGAGCATGATTGAGGGAACAGGAAAAGGAGCAGAAAGAGTGAAGCACTTCTCCGAAGAGATCTCATTCCCTCGTATATAATGTGGGATAAAGACGTGGGATTACATATGGCAAACTGGTAATGGGGAGCCGCTGCTTAAATCCCTTCATTTAAGTGCAAATGGGTGTCATTTTGGGGCGACCCGAGCAGCAATGTCACTCCCTCAGCCTCTCCGACAGGGCCTTATTTTTGTTTCATCTTTCCTCCCGTACACACACACACACACACACACACACACACACCAATCCACACCCCACCCAATACACACACACCAATCCCCACCCCACCCAACGTGCATGCACGAACCCACACACACACACACACACACACACACACACACACCAATCCACTCTATTCCCGTACCTCCACTTCAACCCCTCCACCTCAAGCCCTTCTCTCAGCCGTCTGCAAACATGAGCATGCGAGGGCGGATCATTAGCGGAGGTGTGTGTGCTGTAACAACCCACAGCACATTCTGACATGTTGGAACAATGCTGGCCCACTGGCTTTTTTATTTTCCTGCGTGTGCGTGTGTATTTTGTCTTGAATGATGGTGAGCTTCTCGTCTTTGAGTAACACATTTGTAAGAATGAGGAGGGGTGTGATGAGAATCCTGATCAGCAGGCGTGTGTGTATGTGTGTGTGTGTGTGTGTGTGTGTGTGTGTGTGTGTGTGTGTGTGTGTGTGCTACTGAGGGGCCGGTACGATCTCCAATCTGAAATGCTGTTTTAAAAATGAAATGGCTGTTTGGTTATTGAAGTGGCAGATATATTGCTGAGTGAAGTTGCTGCAGCCCTGGCAGAAAGAGAATCTTAATAGACTTCCGTGCGGCACATTTTTCAGCATTTTCGTCTCGCAGACTTCCCGAATGGGTTTCGCAACAAGTGCGACAAATGGACACCAGTTATCGTGACTCGTGCACCATATGAAATCACTCGAGCCCCAGACACACTTTTGCCAGATTAGATGTTCTGCAGGAACTCCTGGTGTCACGGCAAGCCTATCAGGTCATTGTTTTTATTATTGAAAAATCACACGGTTCACTTCATGCAATAATGCACTCGCTCTCTATCTCGTTCTTTCTCTCTTGCTCGCTTTCTCTCTCGTTTTCTC
>JAGFZM010005247.1:2504-13294 GCA_017657215.1 Limnothrissa miodon | reverse complement strand
TGTGTGTGTGTGTGTGTGTGTGTGTGTGTGTGTGTGTGTGTGTGTGTAAGTAAAATGTCCCTCTGTCACGCTACAAGGCCATCACTCCCTGCTGGAAGAGGAGCCAGGTTAGACCTCAACCACACCCTCAGCCGGGGGGAAAAGCATAAAGACAGAGAGAGAGAGAGTAAGAGAGAGAGAAAGAGAGAGAGAAAGAATGAGCTCCACTCCAATTGTGTTTTTGGAGCTGAATTATAGACATCTGCTATGGCTTTAAGTGACTGGGGATGTGAGAAATACACTTGGCTATCTAAAAGCTGGGCGAAATCCTCCATCCTGTGACCCATCCTCCACCCATCCTCCACCACCACCCAACCCCCCAACCCACCAACCACACCCTCCCCCCTTCCTCATCTCACTCACCCAGCTCCCTCAAAGGCAAGCCCTGAGCAACATGCTCAATGGCAGTCCAGCCCTGTCAATTCTCTGAGTCAAATGGAGCGGATGTTACTCGGTGCCCATAGATTCAGAACAGAAACAGGTTTTAATGACTTCACTTCCAGTGCACACACACACACACACATACATATGAGCACATATGCACACATGCACACACACCCCCACACACACACACTCACACATACATACACACCCACATGCTCACACACACACACACACACACACACTCACACATACATACACACACACCCACTCACACATACATACACACCCACATGCTCACACACACACACACACACACACACACACACACACCATTCCCCCTCCCATGCATATGACAGAGTTCCAGTGGCCTACCACCCCAGTGTTTCTAAATGGGTAATAAGGCCTTGTTTTATTTATGGTGTTGTGCCTCTGGCGGGGTCAAGCATTTGCATGGCGGGTGAGCGGAGCATCCAGCGGCCCCTCAGAGGGCCCGGGGAAGGCCCTGTTTAATTGAGATGCCTCCAGCCGACCCCCGTGGCCCCTGACGCCACCCCCCGCTGCTGCGCTGGAAAAGAGGGAACGAGGAGCAGGCCAGGCGAGCCGAGGCCACCACGTCTAGTCACGTTGCCCTGTCACGCGACGGCCATGCGTCTCACACCCACCACCACCGCCGCCATCATCACGCATGTTCACCGTCACTGTCTGCTCCGACTCTCTCTCTCTGCTACCCCGACACTGTGTTAATGTGTGTGACCGCTGGGACTGTTACGGATAATGTGTGTGTGTTGAGCTACCAGATTTCAGACAGAAATTATCCTGTGTTTTATGCGATTACTATAAAGCAAACTGGTGTTGGGTGGTGTTACGGCCCGGCTCGTTTCGGCCCGCAACATAGAAGGGACACGAAGACAGAATTAACACAAATGATAATTTATTGAAAAATATACCAAAAATAACAAATCACAAGTGTCTAGGGTGTGTGTGTAGTGGTCAGTATCAGTATGCTAGCCAATGTAAAGACCAACAACAAGAACAAAGAAAAAATAGAAGGAGAGAGAGAGTGAGTGAAGTAAATCAACAAAGAGAAAGAAAAAGGTACCAGCGTTGAGAGAGAAATCAAAAGGTGCCTACACAAAGAAAAGTGCCCTAGTGAGGGAGAGATAGAGAACCCCTTATATAACCCCACCCCCAAACACAGGTGTGCTCAATAGTCCTTAATGTGCAACAGACCCAGCCCTGTCCGTGCACTGGCAGGAGGGGGCCTGAAGAGGGCACAGGGGTCATCACAGGAAGAAAATGAGTGTGTGTGTGTGTGTGTGTGTGTGAGAGAGAGAGAGAGAGAGAGAGAGAGAGAGAGAGAGAAAAGCAGAGGGGATTGTGACCAGTGTCCAGAGAAGAGTGATGATCCAAGCAGGACAGGCAGTCGAACAGAGAGAATGGCAGCACAGTGACCTGACTCGAGCGCAGAGAGGAAAACACCATTATCAATACACAACATTTCAATTGATAAATGCCCAGCTCCTGGAAAACTGCAAGGGCACTTTGAAAAGCAAATAGCGACCTGGTGAAGGAATTGATTCTCTCCTTCCCGCACCCCCTGAAAATGACTGCATGATGCATCATTTGACTGCACTCTGTCCAAGTGCTTGACAGAGATAATCTTGGCAATCCCATAGGTGACCTTATCGTGCTCGGTAGGGCAGCGCTGGGTACCCCCCTTCACACACACTCAAACGCACACACACACACACATTCAAACCCCATATTGGTTGGTGTCATGGTGTCCGGGACGATGTCCTTCAGGGAACGTGACACTTTCCTGCCTCGTCATCTTTGACATCGAGCGTCCCGGATACACAGGCGGAATCTGCAGTGACATTAGTGGGTGGGATAGCAGACAAGAGAAAGAGCCGCAGCGGATCAGGCACTTTATTTTCCTTGCACCTCACTTGCACCTTTTTTCTAAATTCCTGTATAATTTATTACCTGAATATGAAGTTGATACTGGCCTATGTATATTTATTGTCTATTGTACGGAACATTGTCTATTGTCTTGATGGCCATCATGTATCCATAGTACTTCTTGCACTGTATGTATGTATGTATGTATGTATGTATGTATACTGATGGATGTCCTTTATTGAGTGTGTGTAGAGAGCATTACACCTACCAGAGTCAAATTCTTTGTATATGCAAGTATACTTAGCCATTCTGATTCTGATTCTGATTCTGATTCTGGCACAACCCGTCGGATTGGATCCTGCCGCCACTGAACGCCTCGCTCCTTTAGCTTAATGGAGCCAGTGAAATTACAACGGAGGAGAAACACCCAGAGTACATGTTATTAGTGAAGTTATTCAGCGGCTGTACAAACAGGGGCGAACGTATGTTTAAAATGACCTGATGAAATGGGGACGTGTGTGCATTTGGATATTTAATACGTATAGAGCTGTTAGTGAGTGTAGGTATTTGTTGTGCTTCTTGGGTGCAGCTGGCTTTTGTGGCTTTGTTCTCTATCTGTATACTTAGCCATTCTGATTCTGATTCTGATTCTGATTCTAATTCTGATTCTGATTCTGATTCAGAAGGCGGCGTAATGAGCAGCAGGGGCTGTAGGGGGGGGCGCTGTGTGACTGACTGACTGCTGTAGACTCTGCTCTAGGTTGTACCCACTGCACCAACAACACGGATATGAGAACAGGAGATGGCAGGACAGAGAGAACAGGGAGAGAAAGAGAGAGCTGGTGAAAGGGGAAGGGAAACAGTCTGTCTTTCTGTGAATGTGTGTGTGTGTGTGTGTGTGTGTGTGAGAGAGAGAGAGAGAAAGAGAGCGAGTGAGTGAAACAGAGAGAGAAAGAGATGAAAAGAGAGAGAGAGTTGATGCTGGTGAACAGATGGGCCTGCAAGATGCAGTCAAGGTCACCGTAGTTCTGATGGTATTCTCTGAGCTCCAGTAGTTTTTCTGGGTTCACTGACTTTAGTGCTTCAACACACACACACACACACACACACACACACACACACACAAATACCAACTCCTCCATGTGTCTCCAACCACCTCCATCTGTAATCCCCCTTCCACATGCAGCACAGAAGAATAGGAACAGAAGCTAATGTTAGCTATGCGTTATTATAATGTCTGTATGCTAATAGTGTTAGCAATAAGTTATTTGAGTGTCAGCAGTGCAGATTGTGTGATAGACAGTAAATAAATGGATGTGTACACCGCCGCTTTGGGCTGGGAGCGGTGTGACGGCGGAGTGTCAGTCTAGACAAGGGATTTAAAAACCTCTTGTCAGTTAAATTTATGAGGTGACACATTGCCAGGCTCTTTGCACAGGAGAACACTCCAGCGTTATCTGCAGCGTAGCCCAGCCAGCTGCAATGCAATGGAGTGTGTGTGTGTGTGTGTGTCTTTTTGTGTGTGTGCGTGTGTGTGTGTGTGTGTGTGTGTGAAAGAGAGAGATGTGTATGAGAGAGAAATAGGACAAGATAGACAGAGAGAGAAAAACAGTGTGTGTGTGTGTGTTTGCATATGTGAGTGAGTAAGAGAGCATATATGTGGGTATAAGTTTGTGCGTGTGTAAGTGTGTGTGTGTGTGTGTTCGTGTCTTCAGTGTGTATGAGACGCTCTCCAAAGAAAAGTTGATAAATGATGTAATTTAATCCTCTCCCTCATCCCAGAGGCATGATATTGGGCGGCCCTGATTTGAGTGCTCACCTGGTGGCTGGGCTGGAGTATTTGTCAAGTCTTGGCTGGGCATACTAATTCCTCTCTGCATTAATGGTTCCTTTGCCACTCTTCTCCGCCTCTCATTTAAAACGCCAGCGTGATGCCGCCGGCCTGTTTGCCGGACCTCCGTGGCGCTAAGGCTCCAGTAAGTATTGACACTGCCAGACTTGTGCCGCGCTTTCCCTACCACGGCTCAGCGGCACGACCCGTCGGATTAGATCCTGCCGCCACTATCTGCCTCGCTCCTTTGGCTTAGTGGAGCCAGTGAAATTACAACGGAGGAGAAACACCCAGAGTACATGTTATTAGTGAAGTTATTCAGCGGCTGTACAAACAGGGGCGAACGTATGTTTAACATGACCTGAAAAAATGGGGACGTGTGTGCATTTGGATATTTAATACGTATAGAGCTGTTAGTGAGTGTAGGTATTTGTTGTGCTTCTTGGGTGCAGCTGGCTTTTGTGGCTTGGTTCTCTATCTGGTTTGGCGACAGAACATTCCTTCACCCCAGTCAGTACAGTAAACCAAGTCGGACAACGGTTAGAAAAATCAGGAACAAAGTTTTATTTACAATGATGCACATCGAGGGAGAGACAGAATGCTTTACCTAAAGATCCAGCAACTACACAAGAAAATAGTCTACTTTAAAGCTTTTAGTTCAGCTCCTGGTCTCAGTTGGCGTGGTCCACACTGAATCAGACCATGCAGGGGCAGATGGGACACTGAAGAAGGAGATTGCGAGCAGTGAAACAACCCAAGAACATAACCGTCCACCTCATTGCTAAAATAGCGAACAGCAGGAACAGAGTGAAGTACTGTAAAACCAGCCGTGTTGTATGTGGAAGGATATCTGAGTCATAAGCTGACATAAAGACATAAACATATGGCATATGGCTATGTAAGTATTAAGACATACATCTGATTCCAGGACTCTCAGTGCCTAGCCAGCACCATCTCTCCCCCAGACACCATTGACCAACCCCCCCCCCCCCCCCACACACACACCACACACACACACACCACACACACACACACACACACACACCACACACACACACACACACAAACACCCCGTCTGTCAGATCATCAGTAGCATCAGTGGGCTGATGGGCGCGTTCTCGCCCCAGACATCTGCCGACGGTTATTAATGTCTGAAGGCGGATCAGGCTGATAGGCATCTCCGGAGTGCTGACACCGAGCTTTCGCCGCGCCTTTGATCCGGCCCCGAGATGGAGGCGAAATATCTCCATCAAAAAAAAAGAAAAGAAAGAAAGAAACCTAGATCGGCCAGTCGGCTCATGTTTGAATGGGAAGGAGGTGCAAGCAGGAGATGATGGTTTTGTCTCGGCGGCGATAAGTTGATCTCTCTCTATCCTCTCTAAGTTGGTCTCTCCATCCGCCCTCCGCATCGACCACAACTTGAGAAGATTTGGTTGATTAATTGAGATTGAGCCTAAGCGGTTTTTCCCACCCAAAGATAATGACCTAAGCTATTGATAAATGCCTTGTGTTTATTCGTATAAGCCCCTCTGCTATTTCAACAAGCACCGCCTATTTTTCTAATTCACATTTCACATTCACATTCACATTTTCTGTGACTAATTCTTTAAAGAACGCAGGTATTACATCCTATTAGAATATGTTATTAGAGCTGACATATCATTTATGTCGACAACATGTACATGTAAGTGGTGGACTGGGAGTCATAGCCCTGACCTTGGCAGTGCTGCTGTGTTTCTCCAGTTTACTACGAAACTTTGCTAACCGCACCTAGAACATGGATCTGTGTGCCACGCCGTGTGAAGGTCAGCGGATATTGATCTAAACAGACGTGACCAGACAGTGATATTTTGGACAGTTGTAATTAAGTGCTTCTCAAGGAGAGCAGTGCTGTTACACGGCGTATCTGAACGGTTTGGCTCTCGGTGAGGTGGGCATGAGGCTGTTAGAACAAATCATGTTCAACTTTTCGCCGACTCGAACGCCGAACGCAACTGGCATTTTGAGAGACAGTCACCAAGGTCGTGGCGATAAAAGCGGGTGATCTTGGTGGAGGAGGGTGAAGTGGTGGTAAGAGGTGGGGTGCACTTTTTGGCCTGCACTTCACCTCATCTCTCTCTCTACCTCTCTCTCGCTCTCTCTCTTTAAGACAATCCTTCATGTTGGACAACCAATCACGTGAAGCACCTGTCCTTAAACATGGCCGTGCGTGCTCTCAGTCTTCCTGCTCTCCGAGCCTCTCAGGTTTGACTCACTGTCAGCAGATGGAGGGAAAACCTTCCAGAAGCCCTCTCAGAAGTCAAGGAGCTCTGTGTCAATGGAAACTCTCAAAGTCAAAATGCAAAAACAGTTTATCCTATCCATCTGCGCTCCCCCTCTCTTTCAATTGTAAATTTTGAGGTTGTCCACGTACAGACGGAAAAGAAATAAAAAAGGATTCGAGTCGCTGAATACGCTTCCGAAAGTACAAACAGTGATACATTTACTAAAGGCACTTAACTGGCTTGACTTTGAAAACACAATAGTGGTGCATGAGTATAGATTCCATTCCACAACACAAGTCCCTCTCTCTCTCTCTCTCTCTCTCTCTCTCTCTCCTTTCCCTTTTCCTCCTAAAAATAGCGGGTCGCCATCATCAGCTAACAAATGGAGCCAGACAGGTAGGCGTAAAGACCTGCGGCAACTGGTTGGGCTCCCTACAGTAGGGCTCTTTAAGGCGAATGTTATTCATTAAGAACAATGCGGCCTGTTTCCCACTGGCTAGGCCATAAACCCTGTAATAACCTTTTTCATCAGGGGCCAAAGTGACACGCTAATGTGACATTTCCTCCCCGCGAAAGAGGAGAGGGGGAGACGGAGGGGCTTGCGTGTGTCTGTGTCGAGTGTGCACAGTGTGTGTGTGTGTGTGTGTGTGTGTGTGTGTGTGCATTTGTACAACATGGTGTGGGTGTGTGCATGTGCACGTCTGTTTGCGTGCATTCCTGGAAAAGTGTGTGTGTATGTGTGTGTGTGTGTGTGTGTGTGTGTCTGTAAAGAGAAAGGGGGCACCCTTGTAATCTCCCCATATATTAGACTGTAGGAACCCATCATATAAGGATATAACAAGACCCTGATGAGGAGCACATACTGCCCCCCTGGAGAATAATGGATGAGGCTTGACCTGCTCTGAAAGGGAGCGCCGAGGAGAAGCGACGTGGCAACCAGCCGCCCGACCCCGATTCCAATTTCTGCCTTTGGAAAATAAGAGAGCAGGCTGGAGCATCCAGGGGGCAATGAGGGTTTTGAATAGATTCCCTTGCATGCCATAGGGCCATATTCTTTGAATAAAAATGTATGCAGACACTCAACTTTTTGCCAGAAGTGGCAAGAGCGGTGGCAAGAGTAGTTTGCTAATAGTTAAATGCACCAACTAGCAATGACACCTACAGTACGCTGCTCTAGAATCATTCAAACGTGATTCTCAACGACCTGATTAACTGTCTTATACTTAAGCGTGGTTGAATATACTGTTCATCTTGTATCATCTCTTCTGTGCTCTGTAAAAAATGAAGCCAGGCTTGTTTTAGAGAGTAGCGTTTGGCTTCAACAGCACTGACACAAACTTTAAGTCTGGAATCCAAAAAAGTTCAGGCCCAAATTGCCTTTCTGTTGTCACCTCACATGGCTCCTGGGCGATAACGCTTGTAAAGACACACGGAACCTCAGGAGCCTCATTTTAGTGACAAACCATAAATGATGGTCGGAAATAATCAGAAATAAACAGCCCCCTATTGTCCCGCGTTTGCCCACAGCTAAATAATTCCATTTGTTTAGCTGGCAGGTAAGAAGACCAACCCAATCTGTCACCCCCTCTACCAACACCCAGCCCCCCACCAAGAAAAGCATATAGTACACCCAGGAAAACTATTAATACAGTCATCTGGATTTATGTACACAGGCTTTTACAAACGAGACTTAATTATTGTTAGTTAATGAAGCCTGTGAGTGCAGGAGGCTCTGTTGCGCAACCAAACGGCAGATAACGGCCGGGGAAATTTGCTTAGAGGTTTTTGCAAATGTCACAGCCACTTTGTGTACAAGGCTGATAACTTCATCCATTCATTATCTTTGCCAGCACCTGCAATGATGCACGGCGGACCTCCAGCCCTCCCGATAGATAATTAGTAATGAATCAATATGTGTGTGTGTGTGTGTGTGTGTGTGTGTGTGTGTGTGTGTGTTTGTCATGTGAAGTGTGTGGGGAGGGGACCTAGACATCCACCACCACCACCATTAGTTTTACGCTTCTAAGCCTAAATTCCCAAATCAGGTGAATATGAAGTGTGTGGTTCAGGAGAGAGAGAGAAGGGGAGAGGGGTGTAGGGGTGGGTTGGGGTGGGAGTGTGTGAGGAATGAGTTTTGCTGTCATCTATTGTGAATGCAGCGCTTTTTCTCAGGGAGGAGGGGATTGAGGAGGAGGAGGAGGAAGAGGAAGAGGCGGTGGATGGGGGGAGGGGTATTTTTCCCCCCTTCTCCGCTTTTCGGAAAGGCAGATATCTCACCTCTATCCATTCCCGGGCGTTCACTCTGGCATGAATGCAAAAAGAAGGATGCAGGGTGCGCTATCAGGCAACCAGGCAGAGAGGAAGGGATGAAGAGAGAGGGAGAGAGAGAGGGAGAGGGAGAGGGGGGAAAGGAGGGGGGGGGTGCATTAATCCACCTCCATTCATCAGCCGGGGGCCAGAGGAAACAAGACACCCCTGACGCGCCTCCACAGCACTTCTCTACACCGTAACGAGCACAGGAGGAGAACACTGCCAGTGCCTCTGACTCCAGCACACAGAGACGGAGAGGGAGAGAGAGAGAGAGAGAGAGAGGGAGAGAGAGAGAAGAGTAAGGGGGAGTGAGAGTTAGGCTTAAGTTACTGAGAAACACCCACCTAAACCAGCCTTACCACCACCACTGCTATCAGCACCCTATCAACACCCCAACCCCCCCAACACACACACACACACACATCCACACATACACCTCCTCTTCTGATCCAACAGCTCTCCCCTGGTCAGCTCCCTCTTTCACAGTGTCTTCATTTATTTATCTAGTTTTAGCACTGTTCAGTAGCCCAGGCTTTTTCATCTCCCCAGCAGAGTTCACCAGAGAAACTGATGCCCCTCATTGAAGTGGAGAGAGAGACAGAGAGAGAGAGAGAGGGAGAGGGGGGGGAGGTGGAGAGGGTAGAGGGAGAAGGCAGAGAAGGCCGGGAGGGAATGAGATTGGTTTTAAGTCCAAGTCCATTTTTTAAACTCTAACCTTCAGAGACGAGCAAGTGTGATGTGATGTATGTCAGGTTCGTCCACAGTGGAGGAGACAGAATCAGATATGAAAGGCCACATTGAGAGCCTGACGGGGGGGGGGAGGGGAGAGAGGAAAGAGAGAGAGGGAGAAGGGGGGGGGGAGGGAGGGGGGGGGGGGGGGGGATTGAGAAAGACAGAACAAGCACCCGAGCATGATTGAGGGAACAGGAAAAGGAGCAGAAAGAGTGAAGCACTTCTCCGAAGAGATCTCATTCCCTCGTATATAATGTGGGATAAAGACGTGGGATTACATATGGCAAACTGGTAATGGGGAGCCGCTGCTTAAATCCCTTCATTTAAGTGCAAATGGGTGTCATTTTGGGGCGACCCGAGCAGCAATGTCACTCCCTCAGCCTCTCCGACAGGGCCTTATTTTTGTTTCATCTTTCCTCCCGTACACACACACACACACACACACACACACACACACCAATCCACACCCCACCCAATACACACACACCAATCCCCACCCCACCCAACGTGCATGCACGAACCCACACACACACACACACACACACACACACACACACCAATCCACTCTATTCCCGTACCTCCACTTCAACCCCTCCACCTCAAGCCCTTCTCTCAGCCGTCTGCAAACATGAGCATGCGAGGGCGGATCATTAGCGGAGGTGTGTGTGCTGTAACAACCCACAGCACATTCTGACATGTTGGAACAATGCTGGCCCACTGGCTTTTTTATTTTCCTGCGTGTGCGTGTGTATTTTGTCTTGAATGATGGTGAGCTTCTCGTCTTTGAGTAACACATTTGTAAGAATGAGGAGGGGTGTGATGAGAATCCTGATCAGCAGGCGTGTGTGTATGTGTGTGTGTGTGTGTGTGTGTGTGTGTGTGTGTGTGTGTGTGTGTGTGTGCTACTGAGGGGCCGGTACGATCTCCAATCTGAAATGCTGTTTTAAAAATGAAATGGCTGTTTGGTTATTGAAGTGGCAGATATATTGCTGAGTGAAGTTGCTGCAGCCCTGGCAGAAAGAGAATCTTAATAGACTTCCGTGCGGCACATTTTTCAGCATTTTCGTCTCGCAGACTTCCCGAATGGGTTTCGCAACAAGTGCGACAAATGGACACCAGTTATCGTGACTCGTGCACCATATGAAATCACTCGAGCCCCAGACACACTTTTGCCAGATTAGATGTTCTGCAGGAACTCCTGGTGTCACGGCAAGCCTATCAGGTCATTGTTTTTATTATTGAAAAATCACACGGTTCACTTCATGCAATAATGCACTCGCTCTCTATCTCGTTCTTTCTCTCTTGCTCGCTTTCTCTCTCGTTTTCTC